>JABTTQ020002106.1:0-266590 GCA_016081115.2 Rehmannia glutinosa
CACGAAGCCTCATTCACAGTTCATGTTATCGATTCTTATGCTCAAAAGATTTATGCAGATTCAAACCGGCTCCCCTGTAAACCGCGATGCATGTTTCATGTTTGAATTAATTTTGCTCTTCTTAGGAGCTCACTTGACCGGATTATAGGCTAGAAGTACAAACATGTCACAAAATTGTGCTTCAAATAAAATACGATTATATAAAATAAACACCTCGAATTCATAAAATAAAGGCATGAATTAATTAAGAAAATAAATAATCATATGTAATACAAATCCACAATTTGATTATGCCCCCAAGATCCAAAAATATGCCAAACATTGATTACAAATTTATAGACAAATCCGAATCAATATTATGACATCATATAAGCCTGGAGACAAGTGTTCTTAGACATAGAAAGAATACCCCTTCTTGTCGGGGATGGATTCCCTTCCAAGCCCTCAAACTCTTATGCTCCGTAGATCAAAGCCGCTGTGGTGTTCTTCGTGACCTAGCCTTTTTGCTCTCGAAGCTCTTCGATTCATTCGTTCATGTGTTATTTGATGTGTTTTCTATGAGAGTGATGATTTTTCATGAAAGACTTGGTCCCCTTTTATAGATGCTTGGATAGATCACTTGTAGAGTTGGGCAGGAAGCAACTCGAAAAATGTCTTGAACTTGAGACTCCCACACGGCCAGGCCGTGTGGGACCACATGTGCATGTGGTCTTTGGGATCGACCCTTCTTAACCGCATGGGCGTGTGGCATGACACGGGCCAGCGATCCGGTTGAGTGACCTTGTCCCACGGCCGTGTGACTTTATACGGTCCAAGTAGGTAGGGACTTTTTTCCCTATTTTCTTTCCCTTCTTTACACTGACCATGTGATTTTCACACCACCACTCCACACGATGCGTGTGAAGTGCTTTTGTTCACCTTTTCCGCCTTTTTGATCTTATCTTTGCATTCGCAATCTTATCAGGAGCATCCTGACATTTCTTCATTTAAGCTCCGTTTCGAACAAAATTATAAGAAAACGATGCTCGCCCCTTTAAAACCAGTAAAACATAGTAAATATGCGTGCAAATGCGTCAATTATATATCAGTTTAAGCCCTAAAATGCACATATATTTTGCACTCTTAAATAGCGGAGTGCATTACCAATTGATTTCAAAATTTCAAAGAATTGAAGTTTACATCTGAGTGCAGGCCTGATTAATAATTGATAGATTCTTGAGAAAAAAGGAGCGTGTCGGGGAATGGCCTTGATTATGGCGTGGAGCGAACATGACCAACTAACGAGACTTTTAGCGGACCATATTTGGTGCGAAATTATGCGATGTTTGGGGACATGATTTCATTCGATGCCACTTACAGCCACAAACGGAGTTAGGGAAGTAAATGTGGCATATATAGATCACTATATGTGTACATATATAGATCACTATATGTGTACATATATAAATCATTTGGTATACATCTTTTGAAACGATGTTGTAATTGATGTATATGTGTTATCAAATATAATATTTATTCAAGTGCATATAGATAAATATATAATGCACATATAGTATTTGTCAGTGTATATATAATGTATACATAAAGCACAATTAGTGTAAATTTGGTCATGTATACATTAATGTTGTTGCACTCGACATCTATTGTGGTGTATACATATGTTTATGATTGTGCACAAATAAACTTATAATAGTGCATGTTTTAATGTTTATGCATGATGCTTATTTAGGTATAAAAATATTGATATATTCTACTCGAAATTTAGGATTGCATAGAATAGATAGAACAACATTGGTGTATAAACATATAAAATATGGTGTACATTTACTATAACATTGATGCACATGACAACCTTTCCATTTCGGTACAAAATGGTTTTACCACCGTTCAGGGATTGACAACCATTGTATGCGTTGTGTTACGTTTGCTGGTGGATTGCTATTGAAGAAGGATGAGAAATCCCATTTATGGTTATTCGAGAAAATTTATGGAAACCATGCGCAAAGAGATGTACTACATTATTCGATCAAGATCCGGTGAAAAAAACGCATTTCGAGGTAGTTTTAAACCATGACAAGACTTATGCATATGGCACATTATGGAAAAGGTTTGCACCAAAGTCGGACATACATTGCTCAAGAATGAAGAATTCTTACGTCGTCTTAACCGTGGTTTATGACGAAAAAAATGAACAGAGATGAATTTGAAAAATTATGGCAATCGGTGATGACAAATTTTAATCTAGAAAACCATCCATGGTTTACTAAAATGTTTGAAATCGAGAGAAATTTGGATCTCTTTATTTTCGAGATGTTCCCATGGGGGGGGTTGATGCGAACTACACTGTTTCATGAAAGCACGAGCAGTTGGTTTGGCGGTTTTACAAATCCACAAGTCAATTTGGTAGAGTTCTTCATGCACTTTGATAGAAGCGATGGAATCGCAACAACACGCAGTACACAAACTAAACAATGACAGGTGATACCCTTATTCAGTGCAAGACACCATTGGATATTAAAAGCACGCATCAACATTGTACACACATGCTATTTTAAAAAAATAAGCTGGGATTGCAACCACGTGCTATAAATGTTCATTGCATATGGTAACTTGGTCAAGTGTGATTGTTCCTACTCAATAAGGGCGGATATGATGCTATTTTCAATGTATTGTCTTGTAAAGGAAGAAACAAGCGCGATGTGTAAGCTGCAAAATGTTCAAAATGCACGGTATTTTTGTAGCCACATATTGATGTATTCAAGGAACTGCGAAATTCCCAAGAAATCGTACCCAATCGATGGATGAGACTTTAGCATCTATACATCTATCAATAACAAGCTGTCAACTATACAAATTCAACGGTCAAGAAGCATCTACAACACTAAATGAATTGTTGGTCAACCTTCCTGTTGTCTGACTTGCAAGCGGTAAAGTGGAAAAATTGGTGAAACACGCAATTATCACGAACACAAAGACATATTAGCTCACGAATAAGAGAAGCGGCATGTCGGTGGCAATGATGCACTATTTGAGACTTATTGAGGCTCTAGTTCTGAAATGAACATCTCGATGTGCCACCACAACAAGCACGTAACAAAAAGACGGCGAGGAGCGGATTAAGCGAGGATCTAGTCCGAAGGAAAAGGCAATCCGTGTAAAGCACCAAACTAAGAGAAAGTGTACGTGTGGCAAAATTGCATCACACAACAAGTACATGTATAGAGACAACCTACGAATGAGAAAACCCTTTTTCATGCATTTTCAATATTATACTTTGCAAATACTCGGATCAAACATTTGTCTTATGCTAATTGTATGTCATTTATTGTCTAATTATAAATCATTTCCATTCTAAATGTGCATTATTTTTTATATACGTATAACTAAATAAAAATAAGCGGCCCAAAATCATAAATGCTTGAGAGAATAATTCTTTATATGTGTGCTAGTTCTTATTAAATATACACAACTTCATCATTTATTATCGCCAACTTGTCTTGCCTTGATTTTTTGGTATTTTACTACCATTCTCAAATTCAACACTATATGTGTGCCAAATTACTACTAAATGTTTACCACTTCGCCGTTAATTGTACATTCAAAAATAAATTGAATTTCAATTTTTTAAACGATTGCATTGAAATCAAAAAACAAGCATAATGTTAGTAATACGATTGCACATAGTGCTTATAAAATATGCACTAAAAAAATTCATTAACACTGTAAAATAATACAAAAACTTCATTCTAACATATATATACCAAAATGTAATAAACATGTATCACAATCTATTAACTATGCACTATTTATTCACTAACTATCTGATAAAAAAGTCACATGTTAAAACATAGAAAATATATTTGCATTAGTTCATTTGTAATAAGTCACCAAAATCTTTTGTCAAATTAGCCTTTGAAATACCATAGTCTAATCTAATATACTCATTAAAAGCGTGCTAACACCCCATCTAAAAAAACAAACCAAATATCCATATAAAATCTACTTGCCATTTGTAAATTTTTTTAGACCCAAGAACCCCGCTTTCTCTTGGTTCGGGTTATGCATTAGAATTGCATGGCAATATAACATCTCGATCGTGCAAATTCAGCGGCATCAACCTTATCAAATCCACAATCTCATTTCTTCAATGGCCTCACAGCAGGTTTCCATATGACGCATGACATAGACCCACAATTGACTTTGTTTTACGCGACCCTCATATTAAGTTGGTTTTTATACTAATGTATTGAGTAGTCTAGACTAGGATTTTTGCGGTGTTTTCGAGTATTTTAGCATCGTTAAGTCGAGTTTGTGTCATTAGTTGTCGTTTGTGAGTCGGGACTAATTTTGGTAGCCAGAAATTGGGTAAAAATGATGAAAAACGTGTTTGGGCGGTGAAGATCGCATTTTAGAAGTTGAAAAATGGGAAAAATTGGGTCACATCTGGCCAAGAAATGGCCTGAACACCCGCACTTGTGCGAGGGTTGAAAAATGGTACATAGCATAGCACGGAAGGGCGGCGGCTCCAAGTCGAAGGATTCGGCGCTTTCGGGTGGATATGTCCCGGCGCAATAGCGGCCGAGTTGTACAAGCGGGGGACGCCATTTCATTAGGAGCGGTTTGCGTAAGCGCGATGAGGCCGGTGGCGGCGACCCAGGCCGGCAATAGCGGTGGCGTCGGGAGACACGCTTGGTATGTATTGCGGCACCATCCGAAGCGGTGCGGTAGCGCATCAAGCGACAAGCAGGTCGATGGTCTTCTGTCATGACGGTATGATAGCGAGAGATGCGGCGTGGTATGGGGTGAAACAGCTTTGAACGTGGGCTGAGTTATTTTGGGCCTTTTTGGACGGATTCTTGAGGGTTTCAAGCCTATAAATTGAAGAAGTGACGTACAAATAAAGGGTCGGACAATATTTTGAGCACAACGCACGACAAAGAGACTCGGGCTAGGGTTCGGGACGACAATTGGAGGCAACTTCTCGTGCTGAACACAGAGAGAATTCCTTCTCTTTTCTTCTCAATTCTTTCTTTGTTTTTATTTGTCGATTTCTTGAGATGTATAATTATTTCTCCATGAATTTTCGTACATCAAATATGAGCTAAAGCTATTTTTCTAGGATTGATGTAACTTACGTTTGAACCTATGTTTTGATTTCGATTTATGAAAATCACATGTTAATTAATCTATTTGTCTTTATTTGATTTGATTGCATCTGGATTACGATCAATAATTTAGATTGTTTGGTGTGTTTGATTTGATGCTCGAGAGAGGTAATTGAGCGTACGGCCATAGAATAGCACTGACTAGGGTTTCATAGAATCGAGAGGTTTATGAATCTTTTGAAGTCGTGATAGAATATTCATTGAGCGTATTAGGGTTAATATATGATTTTTATAGAGATATCGAAATCGAAAGTGGAACCTAGAATCACTTGGTACTCGAGAGAGGAAGTGATAAGCGGTAGGAATATTGGCTTATAGATTGATAACTTGTGATTAATAAATTTGGATTGAAAACATAGGGGATAACTCAGGTGAAATCAACCTCAGAATTCATCTTCTCGTGTTTGAATAATTGTCCGAACCAATTTATTTGTTTAATTTTAGTTTTATTTTTTTAGTTTAATAATCATCATCTCTTTTCGATTTTTAGATAGAATTAAGCTATTTTAATTATAGTACTTAGTATAAAATTCGATAACAATCCCTGTGGAGATGATAACCTACTTTCAAAACCTATACTAAAACTTGACATTGACACCGTCGCTTGCAGTAAGATTTTCGCGATCAAGTTTTTGGCGCCATTCCGGGGATTGTTTTATCTATTTTAAACTAATACTATTACCACGTGAAAAGTCTTAATCTAATCTAGACTAGTATAGGATTTATAATTTCGTTTTTCTCATTTGACTTGTTTATCACGAGATTCCAAAGATATTAATTTGCTTCCTTTTGATCCAGAGATTGAAAGGACACTTTGCAATCAAGCAGCAAAGTGAGCAGAGAGAATCGAGCAATGTGCCACCACTGAGCGCTAGAAAGGCAATCCGGGATTACTTTCTCACAGGCCATGAACGAGAACTACTCGGTGTGCGCCGACCCATTAATGCAAATAATTTCAAATTGAAACCGGGCCTCATAAGCATGGTTCAACGAGAATCGATTTGGAGTCAGTGTATGGTGTGAGGCCATTAGATTGAGGCTTTCTGTTTTCACTCAGGGATAAGTCCAGCGGTGGTTCGGACGTTCATTTTAAGGAGTATTACAGTGCAGGATGATCGACTCAAAAATTCTTAGCAAAATTTTTCCCTCGGCAAGACACTCCAACTAAAAGCGAGATAGCCCAGTTCAAGTTGATTTTGAGCCGTTATACGAAGCTTGGGAGGCGATTTAAAGATCTCATTGCGGAGATGCCCACAACATGGTTATGCGGTATCGGAGGGTTGGTATTTACGCAATGGTGAATGGGCATATGAGGACGATACTAGATGCGGCATCGGGAGGTACATTTATGGCTAAAACAGAAGGCGAGGCCTTACTTCTACTTGAAGAAATGGGCCACAAAACAACTATCAATGGCCTCAGAGATCAACAAGCCCGATTCTAGGTGTTCTTGAGTTGAATCTGATATCGGCTTTAGCGGCTCAAATCTAAAGTCGACAAAGCGATTGGGAATCATGAATACTGCGCAACACCCACGGCAAGCGCTCCCACCATGCCGTTCATCGGCCGCCACTCACGAGGCCGAGCAAGTCGATTATGTGAACAAGCGGGATTTTAACAAGCGAGGTAATTCATTACCAACTCATTTATCATCCAGGGACTTCGCAATCATGAGAATCTCTCTTATATCAACAACGAGGAATGTATTGAATCCACCTCAAGGTTATCCAAACCCATCCGGTTCAATGCACTCGTAGGTGAAAAAAGCAATCGCTTGAGGAGATGCTCGGCTCATTCACCGAGAGACCAAGAATCGAATGAATAGGAGTGAGGCGCAGTTGATGAGTCCGAATACTAAGATGAGCACAATGGGAGCGCATATTAGGTCGATCGAGACACAAATGGTCGTGGGTTGGCTACAATAGTGAATTCATTGCGTGAAGGGAAAGTTCCCAAGTGATAATCTGATTAATCAGAGGAACCTTTGCAATGCTGATTTGTGCGGAAAAGGAAAGCAAAAATTCAAGCTGCTGCTCAGAAGAATCACCTATTTATGCGAAACCCAGTGGAATCGAAAATGAAGTTGGAAGAATTTGGCGTCTATCCCCGGAGGAGTGTAGTGCAATAGTCGGAGTAAACTACCTCGAGAAAATGAAGGATCGGGAGTTTCACTATTCTTGTACAATTGGAGGAGTTTTCTTTGACAAACCACTTTGTGATCTTGGGTCGGTGTGAATCGATATCTCTTTGCGATGTGACGAAGTATGGGCTCGGGGGAGGTGAAGTAGTCCAACATCACTTTGCGTTATTTGATCGATCCATCGCCTATCCGTGGGGAATCATTGAAGAGCGTATTGGTAAGAATTAATAAATTTGTTTTTTCTGTGGATTTTGTAGTGTTGGGCTTGAGCGAGGAGAAGAAAATACATAATCTTTGGCGGCCATTTTTAGCCACAACGAGGGCTTTGATCGATGTAGAAACGGGGAGCTAACATTTGGTCATCGGGAGAAAGTTGTATTCACCCATCCATCTAACCATGAGGCTAAAATTTGAATTAAATAATGGTAAGCGAGATGGTTGGGAATATAATCAAGACATTGGAGGTTGGGAAGTTTCTAAGGGCAATGTGGATAACATGCCCATTGGAGCCCCAACTTGAGGATAACGACATAGTCACGGTGAAGATAGTAAACTTAGCTTCTTGGGAGGCAACCAAGCCCCTTTTATTGCTTTTTAGTTTTAATATAGTTTAGTAGTTGTTTTGCTTTTTTAAGATTTTTTTTTGCGGTTTTAGGAGTAGTAAGTTGCATCATATCCCACCCCTCTTATTTGTGCAATTCACATATCTCACTCCATCCTCACAAAGGAGCATTTTGACACCACACACCATCTTCATCTCATTCACTCATTATTTGGTAAGTTTGCAACTTCCAAACCCCACCCCATTTTCCCATCGTGTGATTTTGGTGTGCTTGGATTGTAGTAGTGCTAGGATAATTGTTGTTGATTTGTGGATTGTGGATTGGTTGCTCATGCTAGACTTAGGCTTGGTGTTGATTTTGGGATTGAATTTAGTTATCCATTGCATTCACTATCTTTGCCCCAATTAAATGCATATGAGGTGTTTGATAAAATGCCCCAATGACAATTTCACATTATTTAGTGCTATCTTGCATATCTATGCTTATCTTTTGACATGGCACTATATTTTCTACTTGGGTGCATTATGTATGGGCTTTGATTTTCGATTTCTCACCCATAAATTCTTGGTTCCACGAGTTTTGTTTCCTTGTCTACCTTGCTAGGTTGCAAAAATGCAAAACCAAAGAGGACCGGGCCAAAGCGAATGGGAAGAACAAGACCACACCTCGGAGGCGTACAACACCCGGGCTTGTGCGCTAGGACGCATTGTGATCTTATACGAGACACCTCCTACACGTAGTAGTACCACATGACTTAAGGAGCCTTCGCTCTCGGCTACCATGAAAGTCCTTTTTCCCACCTCTCCATTGGGGACAATGTCGTTTTAAATTTGGTGGAAAGTCTATTTTTATTCATCGAGTCGGAGTCTTGAGTCGAAAAAAATGAAAAAAAAAGAGTCAGAGTCGAGTCGGGTTGTTTATAAAGCGTGAAACTGCATGGTGAGTGAATTTGTTGAATATGAGTTGAGCGGTCAAGAGAGCATGTGTTGGTGTGATTTAATCTTCTTTCCATTAATTCCATCTATGTCTTTCTGTTGATTTATTTGGGGATGAATTATGCGATTGAGTGTTTCCTTTATGATCGCCGGATTCTAGAACTTGTCGATCACTAGTCGAGGCGAAATCTGGCGAAGTAACATTGAGGAAGTGATTTAGTCCATCTTTGAACAAGCGAGCCAAAATGCCTACCTTTGTATTATATTTTCCCTAGTATCCCTTTTGAGCCTTATTAACCCGTTTCTTTGGCAACCAATCTAATACCCAGGCACTAAATGTGAATATCTAATTACCGATCACTCATACACACAAAGTATAGAAAAATGTTGAAGGTTGAGGAAGGTATAATGAAAAGAGTATGTATTTAATTGAGTGAAGTTACCCGATAAAAGAAGATATGAAACCCCGTGTATGCAAAAAGAATAAGTTTGGGGGTTCCAAAAAAAAAAGAAAAAAAAATGAAAAAAATCAGCGGGATTGAAGGTTCATAAACATTGGGGATGTCAAAAAGTGAAGGGTAGTTGCTAATTGATGATTCGAAGTGATAATTGTGTGTTTGGGTGATTTGAGCTACTTAATCCTATATTTTCCTACCTTACCCTAAGCCCACATTACAAGCTTTAAAAGTCCTATTGATCCTTGTGTTACATTAGCCTACATTAGTGGAGGTTAGTGTGAAAGACAAGCCAATGGAGTCCGGTAAGCATCTCATCTCTATATTCAAAAAGTGGATCATTTTGAAAACACTTGATTGCGTGAGTCTATCTGGATAATGAAAACGAAGTTGGCATGAACATTCCACCTTCATGATCACTTTGTGAAAATACATGCTTGGTCGGTAGTGAAACAAAATTTGACGAATGAGTTTGGTCGTGAAGTTTCGCAGTTGGTTTGTTGAGTCAGTCATCTCTATTTTTGTTTCATTCATGTTTGTCGATTTTTAGAGTCTATAATTGCTTGAGGACAAGCAAACGTCTAAGTTTGGGGGTATTTGTTAAGTTGGTTTTTATACCAATGTATTGAGTAGTCTAGACTAGGATTTTGCGGTGTTTTTGAGTATTTTAGCGTCGTTAGAGTCGAGTTTGTGTCATTAGTTTTCGTTTGTGAGTCGGGACTAATTTTGGTAGCCGAAATTGGGTAAAAATGATGAAAAACGTGTTTGGGCGGTGAAGATCGCATTTTAGAAGTTGAAAAACGGGAAATATTGGGTCACATCTGAGCGCCGCGGCCAAACCAGCGCGCAGCGCGGAAAACGGCAATCTGACGCCATAGCACGAATGGCCGCTACAGCGCCCAAGTCGAAGGGTTGCAGCGCCCGGGTGGATGTTGGCGCAAGAATGCGGAGTTGTACAAGCGAGGGGCTGCGGCTCATTCCAGAAGCCTTATTGCGGTGTGCGCGATGAGGAGCAGTGGCAGCGGCCCGACCAGCAATAGCGAGTGGCGTCAGGAGACATGCGGGCCTATTCTGCGGCGCTCATCCCCAAGGTGGCTGCGGTCGCAGCGTCAGCGCAAAGCGGAGGAGATGGTCTTTTATGCGGTCGAGGCACGCTTGATGGCGAAGATACAACGCATTATGGTGCTGGCAATTTGAGCGTGGTGAGTTATTTTGGGCCTTTTTGGGCGGAGTTCTTGAGGGTTTCAAGCTATAAATTGAAGAAGTGACGTACAAACAAGGGTCGGACAATATTTTGAGCACAACGCACGGCAAGAGACTCGGAGCTAGGGGTTCGGGACGGCAATTGGAGGCACTATAAATGCGGACACGAGAGATAATTCCTTCTCTTTTCTTCTCAATTATTTCTTTGTTTTTATTTGTCGATTTCTTGAGATGTATAATTATTTCTCCATGAATTTTCGTACATCAAATATGAGCTAAACCTATTTTTCTAGGGATTGATGTAACTACGTTTGAACCTATGTTTTGATTTCAGTTTATGAAAATCACATGTTAATTAATCTATTTGTGCTATTTGATTTGATTGCATCGGATTACGATCAATAATTTAGATTGTTTGGTGTGTTTGATTTGATGCTCGAGAGAGGTAATTGAACGCCTGGCCATAGAATAGCACAACTGGGTTTCATAGAATCGAGAGGTTTATGAATCTTTTGAAGCACTGTGATAGAATATTCATTGAGCGTATTAGGGTTAATATATGATTTTTATAGAGATATCGAAATCGAAATTGGAACCTAGAATCACTTGGTACTCGAGAGAGGAAGTGATAAACGGTAGGAATATTGGGTTATAGATTGATAACTTGTGATTAATAAATTTGGATTGAAAACATAGGGGATAACTAGGTGAAATCAACCTCTAGAATTCATCTTCTCGTGTTTGAATAATTATCGAACCAATTTATTTGTTTAATTTTAGTTTTATTTTTTTAGTTTAATAATCATCATCTCTTTTCGATTTCTAGATAGAATTAAGCCATTTTAATTATAGTCCATAGTATAAAATTCGATACTTGAGTCCTGTGGAGGCGATAACCCTACTTTCAAAAACTATACTAAAACTTGACAAACGCTTGCAGTAAGATTTTCGCGATCACCTCCCAGGACATGGAAAGTCTTGTTGGGGAATATTTTTCAACATTACGCCTTTGCTGATAACACTACGTGCTTGCAAATATCGAGAGAACACATTCAATGAAACACATAAAACAAAAAAGTGCAAAAAAAAAACAATGTTAACATCAAGCCATTCAAACCAAAAAAAAAACAAGGTGCAACAAAAGCATTTGTGCATCACATAATAACTATCGTATACCAATTATTGTCTAATTGTATACCAACCTATAGCTAAGTTGCATCATTTCATATCCACAAGTAAATAAACAATAAGCGGGCAAAAACATAAAAGCTACAAATTGCAGTTTCTCGTGCCCAACATTTGTTCGTACTTTCTGTCGCAACTGTACCACCAACTAAAGAGTTGTCAAAATGTAACAATGCTTCTTCTTTATGTTGATGCATATCACGAAAATATGCTCGCTCTTTAAAATCGGAAGAAGAATGAAAAGGATTCCACATATATACAATCATTAATAAAACATTAAAAACAACTCATAAGCTTCTAAAAACTTATACCATTTCAATAGCTACAAATTAGCGTTGTTGGGTCCACAAATTTCAAATCAAAAGCCTCACGAAAATAATGCCAAAACCCTTTCATCTAACAAATCATCGGCATGTGACACAACAAGAGTACAAGCGCATAGCAAAAAATTCATATCATTATGTGATGCTATCACTTTACCCATTGTCCACTGAATGTGAAAAACAAAAACACTTTGTAACATATAAATGTGCACCATGATATAAGTAAATATGCACCAAAATATAAGTAAAAATGCATCACATAACTGTGCACCCCCTACTGTTGATTGTGCACAAGTTAATCACTAACAGTATACCATAAGACAACTAATATTACGACATGATATAAGTAAATTTACACCAAAATATAAGTAATTTTGCATCACAAATGTGCACCCCCTACTATTGAATGTGCACCAATTAATCACTAACAATATATAATAACACATCTAATATTACACCATCATGGTATTCAAAAACGTGCACACCTATTAATAACTGCAGGCCATTGAACTAATTGTTAACACCCTAAATTAAAAGTGGACATATACCATCATCATATTCGTCAAAAAAACCTCGGAGGGGAATTAGCATCCCTCACTTCCTCCATCTCGTTCAACAGTTTCGCCCACACGTCAATAACATTCACAGATATGTACTTCCCGGGCCTCATTGTCTCCAAATCTTCTCTCATAAGAACCGTATCTCCCATCCTAAAATGAACCTTGGTTCTATACACATTGAACAAAAAACTTTAATAACGAACTAATGAAAATGAAATTTATAAAGAGGCTAATTTAAAAACACACATAAAAACACGTAACCATTTAGCTTCAACATTATCAAAGACCACGGCTTGGCAACAACGCTATGAATCTTGTTCATCTTAAGTAAAATCGACATCTGGCAGGAAGGGAGGCGTCAACATCATAGTTTTCACGACTTTTCGTACTCTTCCACGTGTAAGCTGCTGCGGTGATCTGCTCGCTCCCCCCGCTTTAGCCGGCTTCTCGGTCCCCACCGCATCAAGGCCGGTCCCTCCACCGATCCCGTCATGCCCGTCCCAACCTTGACCCACCATCACCTTCACCCACACCCACCATCCCTGCAAAACCCATAAAAATTGAAAAAAAGGTATAACAAAAGAAAATGCTACATACAAAAAAAAGAAATGAAACTTACACCTCGGCCGTTGCTGTTCCTCAACCGGGTTCTCCTTGGAGTATTTACGCGATGTCTCCAAAACTTCATCCCATTCGCAATGTTTGCTTCTGCGTCAAACCAATACGAAGTTGGGGATATCATGAGAACTTTTCTTGAACTCCTCCCAGTGACAAATAGCACATTCAGCCTTCTCCGGTGTAGCTATATTTTTGGGGTTACTCCAAAAAGCATTAATCTATTGAGTTTCACTACCAATGGTTGCTCCAACAACGGTGTCTTCCCTAGATCTCTCCCAAGAAAAGCATATGAACATCCTAGTCACATCCTCGATCTTCCAAAAACCGGCATTAAAGCCAACTGCGGAGGAGCATTATTCAACATTACAATAATGTCCATTAAGTTGGTAGCTAAAGCATGACGCCCGGCTTGGGCAAAAAGATTGCCAACATAACCCTGCACCAAAATAATATCAAAAAAGACAGTTGTCCACAAGCAAAAATTGTAATACACACTATAACACTTTTTCATGCTCATTTAACTGAATCTTGACGTACAAATAGTTGTCAAGTTGTATATAGGAATATAAATTATTCACCATATATGAATGAGAACTAACATTGCACCAACTTATAACTAACTGAACATTTGTCTATAACTAATGGTATACCATTGTGTAACTAAACATTAAATCATATCTTATGAATAATATATCATTCTCTAATTAACATTACACCATCCAATAACTAACATTATGCATCCGTTTTGCTTACATTATGCCAAAATATATCTATATTACTCTATTTTATAACTAACAATGTGTCAACACTGAAACTAACAAATAAAAATCATCCCTAACTCAAACGTATATTAAATATAAAAAATTAGAACCTTCACTTTTGACCTTTAAATCTTTCGGCCGGTGATCATTACGTGTCCAGTGCTGCATACCACCAACATTCATTGAAGCTGGCGTAAGCTGATCATTTCGCGATCCAGAAGGTTTGGCCTCGTCAATTGCGCAATCAATGAAACCTTGTCCATAACGTCCACGTTTCATCTCAACAGCATTCCTATCCCGAATGCTTTCGATTTCAATCGGCAAGGAACACTGTTTGAACCACCCTCGAGACAGAACGAATAGACATTACAACACTATCCATATAGAACCCAATTAATACAAATAAAATGATGTTATTATAAGATAATAATATTACAGTCAAATAAATTGGACAATACTTACAATTAAAAAAAAAAACAACGGGCCGTTGAAACTCTTCTTGTTTGTTGTCGTCAATTTCTCTTGGCTCTCTATCAATGTCATCATAGTGTGCTCGCACCAATTCATTTTCTGGATATCGTCAATGTTCTCCAAGCATTTCATAACAAGTGCCTTAATGTATCCACCCTGTATATTCCCAATGATCTGTCCATCTACGAGAGATATAAAATTCCTCTTGAACCATGTACCCCTCTCAACATCCTCCAACATATTTTCGGAAACCTCTGAGGCCGTAATGGTGTATGATCCATCTTTATTAGCCTCAAATTAGGACTGCCAATCCTCGTATACTTGGCATGTTTCGGACTTCGTTTTTTTCTAGACTCTTTTTCCACCTCTCAAAAACCCCAATACTAGCTCCACATCCTTCTCGCCAACACGAATAGACCACCCATCTGGTAGCATTAACTCACATCTGAGAGAGTTAAAATTTTCTACCAACCAATAAATAAATCTCCCCGGTAATTCTTGACCGTTAACCCCTTGATAAGCTTCAAGCCATTTCAATTCTGACTCGTTTGAAAATTGTTGAGAGCGACCGTCGTCCGATAGAACTGTTGGCATGGATCTTGTCCTCAACTTGGACATCGCATATTTCAAGCGGTTGGCGGTCTTGGACCTCTTGTTAACATTACGTACACCCTCACTCGGTCTGGGGATGCGGGTCTTTTCTGTTTCCTCTTGCCATTAAAAATTATCAACCTGGTATTGAGAACATGAATAATATTAAAAGCGAGAACTCAAGCACCGTGTATAAAAAATACCAAACAAAAACTAACGTATCTTTGTATGAACCTTATTTGTATACTAAAATAATATTATTTAAACACTATTTGTGATTATGCATTTCATGGACAATATATACACATGAGCAAACTTATCAATGCATCAAAACACATATTCATGGATGATAACAATGCTAAATATGTACCAACACATATATCCATGGCTCTTTTATTTTTTTTAATGCAGGGGTTAACCCAACACCACAATAGATTTAACTATACACCAAAAAGTAAGAAAAACTACATCATTCTTAAGTAAAAAGTACACCAAAAACACAGTGAATGAGTCACCAAAAAAGAGCAAGTTATACAGACACATTTCACCAAAACCCAGTTTCATAAAACATAAAAAAATTAACAAATCTGCAAAACAAACCACATACATGCACGTTACACTCGTAACTTCCACTCTGTATCTCACCTTATGCCATCCATATCAATAACATAAAAATTACACAAACCATTAGCTAAACATACATCATTTTTATCAACTTTTATACCAAAAAATCTCCACCAAATATGTATTATTTCGCACAAAAATATCTCCAGAAACAAAAAACAAAACCCAATAAAATCGCTTGTATAAATCAAAAATCAAAACCCTAGATACTTCAAAATAAAATAAAAAGAAACAAAAATGACTACTATTCTTACTGCAAATTACTTCAAAAATAAAAAATTTACAATAGCATGGTTCAACAAAAAATGAAAAAACATTTAAGGTTAAACCCCTTACTACCAAACTCTCCAACCAAAAACTGAAATAAAATGAAACCAACCACTTACCTTTACCAACTATTTGAATTGCGAGTGTATAATTGTCGAAAATAAAGGTGAACCTTGAGGCGAGTAAAAATTAGCAGTCGGAGTAAGAACAAGAGAAAGAAACCGTGAAGGGAGTTTTGATTTTGCTCAAACAGATTTTGGAATGAAAGGCAAGAATTGATTAATTGAAATCCCAAAAAAGGGGGGTTACCATAACTGCCGAATTCTTTTGTGGATAAAATGACCTTTGTGCCCTTAATTAGGGGAAATTAAATAAAAAAAAATCGAAAAAAATTGGGCCTTAGGATTTGTCAGATTAATGGCTTAGATTGGTCCACACTGCCACATGATAAGCCCCCTGCCATATGTGATCCTATACCTATATATATATACCTATATATATATATATATATATGAACTCTTTAACAGAATCCCGCCACCTGACTGGGCAGGTCGATCCTCTACCAAAAAATATATTTTAACGTCGAGAAAAGTGAAAACATTTATGTCACAACTCAAATAAATTATGAAAATATCTAATAATCTAGCTAGCAAGTTTAATCATGTCTTAAGTATGTGTTGGGATTTTCCAAACTAATAAAAAAATATTAATATAAGATATGTTTTTAAGATTTTTAAAAATGATATATACCGTGATGCCAAAGCATAAACCGGCGATATTAGTGTTCCCCATTTGAGAAGGCGGAAAGGTCAGGTGTCGACATGAATGCATGCCTAATGCTGATATCTTAACTTTTATAACTTAAAAAGACTTTACATTTTCTTTACTTGAAAACCTTTCGTACACATACTAAAAAATCATTGACTTTATTTTTCATGTAACATTCTTAGGACGCGAGCTCTCTTGGTGACACATTGTTATAATCAGGATCGTAGTGGGCCTTGTTATTTGGAACCCGATGAACATTTTTCCTGAAGGCCCATTTTCTTTCATTTTGCCCGAAGGCTCTTTTCCTTGAACATTAACATTAGCCGCAATCGGCACTTTGTCGGAACGCCAGTCCCCCGCATCCATTTCCCACTCACTCTAGCATCATAGAACAATGTGCACCCATTTCTTTGAAAAACATTATTAATTCTAAATCTTAAAACTTGACTTTACTTAATCTGGGATACTCATGAAATGCTATGAATATACACTAACATGATTCATGAACCTAAGTGATGCAATGTATAATTAAATACGAGAATAAACGTAAGCGGATATGATAATAACTAATCACATTAGCTGTAACAATTCGAGAAACAAAACCTTCCATTCAACTAATTAAAGGAAAACCTATATTCAATGATTCAACTTATTTAGGGGAAAGCCCTACATTCTGTTAGTTAGGGGAAAATCTATATCGATTAGTTAGTGGGAAACCCTATATCCAATTAATTAAGGATAACCCTACATTTAATTAGTCAAACATATCTAGGAAAAATCCATACATTTGGTTAGTTAAGGGAAAACACTACATTCAATTATTTAATCTCTTTGTAGGAAAGTCACACATTCAGTTAGTTAGGGGAACACCCTACATAATCAACTAGTTAGGGAAAAACCATCCATTCAATTAGTTGGAGAAAAGTGCATTTAGTTAATTAGGGATGAACCCTATGTTCAACTAATCTTGAAAATCCTACATTATATTAATCACGGATAAATCATATGTTCAACTAATCAGGAAAACTTTACGTTCAATATATTAAGGGAAAACCCAACATTGAAATTCAATTACTCATTCAACTAGTTAGGGAAAACTCTACATTCAACTAATTAAGGAAGCTATTCAAAATTATTTAGGAGAAAGCATGCATTGATTAGTTAGTGGGAAAACTTAATATCCGATTAGTTGTGAGAAACTCCACATTGATTAGTTAGGTAAAAACATATATCCAATTTGTTTAACCTGACATTGATTACTTAGGAAAATACATACATTCAACAAAAAGGAAAAGCATACACTCAAATTACATAGTTGGCGGCAAACCCAGTACATGAAATTTTATAACATTTAAGGTGACAACCTTATAGTCAAACATGATAAGACAATAGGAATATAATGAAAATCACGTACATAACATAGTAAAACATGGTAAGGGGACTAGCATTGAGATCATCATAATCACATACATAACAATAATCTAAACCCAAATCGACGTGAAAACAACTAAAGAGATTACTTGCCTGACTAACTTATGGATAATAAATTCTTCTTAGCCCCTATCGAATCAACCGCGTTGGGGAAATTACTTTTTTTTTCATTTCTGCGTTCTGCTCCGGACGTCCGGGATGTTCTCTCTCGCCTCATCTATCGTGTATAATTTCACCCTTGATTCTTGCATGTTAGTATGGGTCTACTACATGATTGTATGGGTCAAGGGTCATGGAGAAATGAGTTTGGTTGTGTCTTGTGCAAGTTTACAAGCTTGTGTTGGAGAAAGACAAATTCGTCTTATTTGTCCCATCATGACCATCCACTCTATCCCTCCTCACCTATTTCCTTTTTTTTTGTCTCAAATGGTGATATTGGTACTAATTATCAATTCCAAAAAAATCACTTGCCAATCCCACAATCACTTATTCCAAATAAAGCTCCTTATTTTATAATTTATATATATATATATATATATATTTATATATCACTAATGAAATAAATCTTCTAAGTTATAAGCTTATCATCACTTATCATCTAAGGTACTAAATAAAATTAGAACCAATAACACTAATCAAAAATATCAACCAAGCAATTTAAATATTATTAATATATATAAGTATATGTTAATATTAAATTTCAAAATTTATAAAATCAAAATAAATATATTATGCTACAAGAAGTTTACTAGTTAGTTGTTAAGAAAAGAAATCCAATAGGTTAACTAATCGCGTTAAAAGTTGAAAAAAGCGGCAACCGTAAAACAAGTGCAATTATGCGTTATTACATACCACATAAAATAGAATTATTCTAAATATAAGTGATATATCTACCAGTTAAATTAAGTTGTAAGTAATTTAACAAAATCAAGTATGATTCACTTGCTATTCAATATAAAAGTTGGATTTTTAATAAATAAACCTCAAGTACTATTGTTTGGAAAACAGAAATTTTACTAAATGAGATTTCAAAAAAAATGTATTGTATTTTTAAAATACTAATTCAGTAGTAGATAATTTTCAAAGATCATAAAGATGAAATGTTTGTTCTTATGCACAAAATCACATTTGTTCGAAATAGTTTCAAGAAATACTATATTTTATGCTTAGAATTTTAAAATTTTATAATACAAGTTTGATAAACCAAGATAGTAGATTTTGAGTATAGTTAATTAGATATTGGGTTTATCATATATAATATTTTTAGATTGTATTTTTATTTCAAAATCTCAAAAATTGAGAAGTAGTTTTGTTTAAACAAAAACAAAATAGTAGTTTTGCACAATAATACTAAGTGTAACAAAATAGAAATCCTTTTGATTTATTGTGCAATAGTTTTATTAAATACAAGTGTCGTCATTATTTAAAAATATGGCGACGGAGTTTTGTTCTTCAAATACTAAAGAATAGATTTTTAAATAATACTTTTTACTAAACTAAGATGAAAACAGATTATACATTGAATTTGAAGCATAATTCAAATAGTATTATATTGGTTTTAGATAATAAATCAATTGACACTAATTCCAATAACAAAATGTGTTATGCCAAATAAAGAAAATGAATATAAGAATAAATAGAATCTTAAAATATTATATCGAAAAAAAATATATGTAATTGTGTCGTCTACTGTTCAAAAACCGGGGCCTCACACGTAAACACCGACATGGTTGGTTGGGTCAGGTCATGCTATCATCTATGCCCCATGGGTACCCGCCTAACCCTGCATTGTATTTTTATTTTTATAATATGTCTAATATATGATTCACAAAAATATTACATATGATACTATAATTCTTATACATTTCATATTATATCTACAGTGTATATATATATATATATATTGAAAATGATACCTTCTACAAATAATATGCTAATAATATAAAATTCAAGATAAAAAAAACTTGCAATAATAACTTTATATTTTAAAGGGGTCGACCCAACCCGCTCTGTAACCCGTGATGAGTCGACCCACTCCAGAAGATGAAGAAAAAGAGAGCTAGTGGTGTAGCGTTGGGTGAGATTAAAAATATTTTGCCTTCAAAAAACCTAAGTTTGGATAAAAATCAGAAGCTTGATATTGGGAATGAGAATAAGAAAAGTAAGACAAAAAGGAATGGGAAGAAAGGGAATTAAAACGAATGTGGAGGAAATTAAGAGTGTGAAAGAGGAAAAGGGCCGTGCTAGGGGTGTAACTAGTTGAGTCGAACCAAGCATAGTATTCCTCATACTTTTTTGAATTTTAAATATAGATCTTCAAAAATTATGTTTGAGATTGGTTTGATTATCGAATCGAATCGAACTCACATGAGCTTTCGTCGAACCGAGCATGTAATTGTGAATGACAGTTTTTATTTATCAAGTAATGTAACTGTGAAAATGACAGTTTTTGATGATGAGTGGAGCTTAAATCCTGTCAAGTATCAAAATTTACTTTCTGGTTCGGTGGTTTTTCGTTTATCTTCACTTTTTGGATTTGTGGTTTTTAATTAGTTGGTCTTCACTTTCTGGGTTGGTTCAAATTTAGACACTGATGCATAAAATACTACTGACTTGGTTGCAATCAGTTTGGCAATTGAGGGTCTGTTGGGAGTTGTTTTTTGTTGTTGCCACTTTGACTGATGAGGTAGTGGATGATGGTGATCAGGTAGGATATAAGCCTATGCACAATTTGTGCCTTCTGATGTGTACTTTGTCATAGGTCACTCAGTGAGGCTATTATATTGAATATATTGAAAGGTTACCAAGCATTTACACAGGTAATTATTATAGAGGAAATTGTGGAAATTACCCACATTGAATAAGTCAAACTCTTTTTTTACCTACAAGATAACAAACTATATTTTCTACCCACTTTTGGTAGTCTTTTACCAATTTACCGTTAAAAGTAGTTTCATGTCATTAAAAATAGACCTAACTTTATCTTCTCTCTCTTTCTTCTTCCACCCACCCCACTTTATTCTCTCTCTAGTTCTTTTCTTCCTCACACTATCTTCTTCCACCCACCCGTAAACTAGTCGAAGACAATAAAATCAAGGTAATGTAGCTTATTTGTTAAATTGCTTATATTAGTTCATGTTGTTATTTATGTAGGCAAAAGTTTTAGATTTAAGATTTCATTTCTTCTTAGTTTGTGAAAATTTCCACTTCTAAGTTTGATTTAAGATTACAGTCTTAGATTCAAATTTAGATTCATGATATACGTGTCACGTTATATGCTATATAACGTGTATATAACGTCATATATATAACACTTTATATAATATATAATGTGACATATAACACGTTATACTATATAATGTGATATGTATAACACGTTATATAGTATATAACGTGTTATATATATCACGTTAAATATCAAGTTACATAGTATATAACGTGATACTATATAACATGTTATATAACGTGATACTATATAACGTGTTATATAGTATCACATTATATACTATATAACGTGTTATACATATTTATCGATATAATACATAATGTGACATATAACGTTATATATGTATATGTATATAAGGTGATGTATAAAAATGTGTTATCTCCTTAAATTTTAATTTATATAACGTGATATTTTACACATATGAATTTCCGATATATTGTTGTTCGATGTGGGGATCATTGGGATGATTTGGAATATAAAAATAGTGAAGAATAGGTTATATGTGCTGAACCGGGTAAAATTCATTATGATGATTTATTGGATGAGATCTATGGAGTTGTTGAAGTTGATAGGACCATATACGACTATGTAATATACTTTTTTTGTGGATATTCCCGGGAATAAGATTGGAAAGTTAAAGCTGAAAAATGATCGTGACATTGATCATGCTTTTGCAAACACCAATTTACCCGTTGTTTTTGTTACTATAAAAAGAAAAAATATTGAGACAACCTCGCATGATGTGGTGGGTAGTCAGTCTGGGGTAATCAAGTTGGGAATGAGCAAGGTGCGGGGAGGTTTCATGCAGCTAATGGCTTCACAAAATATATTATGTAGCCAAATGTTCCCGGCTGGACCTTGCAACAATATATAATACTCAATTCCTGTCATGCAGAATCAGCTTGGGTTCCAACCCTATTGTGTCCCTTCTACCCATACACCGAATATTGACCAACCCGGCCCAAGCTCACAACATAGAGAAAGATGTCCAGAACCTAATATTGATCAATCTATAGAGGGTGCAGTCCCCAACAATATATATGATTGTTATCCTGATTTCGGTTGTTTTTGAGTGAAGATAGATCAAGATTTATAGAAACAGATTAGGAGGGCGATAATAATGTTACTACTAATGATGAGGTAATAATCATCTTGCAGATGATAATGTCGCCACTGTTGGCGATGGTGGTGATGATGATAAGGGTAATAATCATTCTTAAGATGACCACCAACGTGCTGATTTTGAAGAATTTTGTGAGCGGAGACGTAGACGAAGAGAAATATTTGCAGAGACTACAATTGAAGAAATAGTTGTTCAAAACAACACCGTATCAACATAGAATCAAAGTCAAATTCCAAATATCCACACAAATGTCCGGGTTGAGGATACTAAATGGGATTACAATAGGGAAACAACAGAAACTCATGCATCATGAGGTTGGGTAATTCCAGTTGCACCATCACACGTGTCACCCCAGCGTGATGAACCTGGCAGATTGGAAGCATCAGGTGGTACACTGCGGTAAGGTGGAACATACATGAGCAAAGCTGATTTGGAGATGGTTGTTGGAATGTATCACCTTGAAAATCAAGTTGAGTACTGAGTTGAACGCTTAGATAGGTCTCGTTATAATGTGATTTGCAGATACGAACGTTGCCCTTTTAGAATGCATGGATATTCAAAAAATGATATGTGGAGAGTAGGAAAATTTGACAAGCACATGGAATGTGGGGTGAATGTGAATGAAAATGCATCTACACGGGTGCATTCTAAACTAATCGGTCACTATTTTGCATCTAGATTGCTGGTGGAGCATTCTCGTCTCGTTCCAAGAGATGTGATGGTAGAGTTGGAATCTCGACATGGACTAAAAGTGAGTTATAATATTGCATTAAGTGAAAAGTATCATGCTTTTTGAATGATATTTGGAGATAACAACAAATCATTCAACATGCTTCCGTCTTACACATACATGTTGGCTTTGACAAATCCTGGATCTATAGCAAGGTGGAAGGTAGATCATGCTAATAGATTTCAGTATGTGTTTTTTGCTTTGCATGCATCGATTAATGGATTCCTAAACCATGGCAGGACTGTTTTTGTTATTGATGGAACACACCTTAAAGGCAAGTATCGAGGAATATTGTTCGTTGTCGTAACAAAAGATGGTAATGAACAAATATTCCCCCTCGCAGTTGGGATTGGTGACGTTGAGAATGGCGAGTCATGGACATGGTTTTTGAGACAGTTGTGAGAAGCTTATGCTTGCTTCCGTGATCTTTTGATTGTCTCTTATCAGCATAAGAGTATCACTAATGCAATAAAAGCAGTGTATCCAGAAGCAGTGCATGGTCTTTGCACTTATCATTTGCAAAAGAATTTGGCTCTGTACGGTCAGCATATTGTAGCAATGTTCATAAATGCAGCATATTCTTACCGCCAGGAAGACTATGAAAAATATCTTGCAAGCATCAAAGTTGCTAGTGAGAATGGTGCGTTTAAGAAATTAGAACATGCAGAGGAGGAAAGATGGTCTCTATGTAACTGTCGCGTCCTGCGATATGGGTTCATGACATCCAACTCGGTCGAGAGCTTTGATAGTCGATTATTATGGGCCAGAAAGTTGTCGGTTTGTTCAGTGCATGAGTGCGCACAAACTATTATAGAAAAATGGTTTTTCGAGCGATGCACTGCTGCTAATGAAAAAGCTGAAGAGTTAACACAAGAGACAACCAAAATATTAGGTATTGTAGTCGAGGCAGGTCGTAGGATGGATATCTAATGTCTTAGCAGTGTGAAGTACAAGGTGTAAGATGGAACGAAGAATTATTTAGTCAACTTGTCTCTAAGAACGTGCAGTTGTAGAGAGTTTGAATATGAGTTGATGCCTTGCTCTCATGCATCTGCAACAATTAGGAAGGAGAACCTCAATATTTATTCATTTATTGCACATTATTATAAAACTGAAAATCTTAAACAAATGTGGGCGAGTGAAGTGCTACCAGATCCTGACCCGGGTGAGTGGGTTCTACCTGAAGACGTGAGAGAATCATAATGCAATCCCCCAAATGATCCTTGACAAGTCGGACGACCAATACAAAATAGAGTACAATCCATCGTTGAGTCATCGAGCAACTGTTCACGTAAGAGATAAGTATGCTCAAGATGTGGGACTGTTGGCCACAATTTCGTTAAATGTAGTATGTTGATTCCGCTCGAAGACGGTAGCGCATCAGTAATACAACTGGGTACTTCCAAAAAGGTGCGTAGTAAAAAAATACGGAATATGTCGATCTACTGATTATACTCGTAGAAAATGTCCCAGACGCCTGGATGATGAAAATTAGAAGAGATGTTAGTTGTATGTCTTATTAGAACGTGTTGTAATTTCTGTCACATTATTTTTTCTTCTCTTGCCCATATTTTTTTTGTATGTTCAATTTATAACGTGTTATACTATGACATGTTATAATCATGTTATATATTATATCATGTTATATAGTTAACACGTTGTATATTATAACGTGTTATGATATATCATGTTATAATATATAACATGTTAACTATATAACACGTTACGTATCATAACATGTAATATAACACGTTATATATTATAATGTGTTAACGCATAACACGTAATAATATATAACGTGTTATAAATATAACACGTTATATTATAACGTGTTAACGCATCACACGTTATAATATATAACGTGTTATAAATATAACACGTTATATTATATAACGTGTTATAGTATGAACCCTATATAACATGTTATAGTATAACACGTTATATATTATTATAACATGTTATACAATATTAGGACTTGTTAACTTTGCAACAATGCCTTATACTGATTGCCTTACAACTTTGCAAAATATATACAAATAATTATTGTACATATACTAATCCTCTACAATAAGTGTACTACTATCCATACTATACTTAAATATCGAAAATGCAATCATGTGGCGAATCTTGTCAATTCTCTTATGAACAACTGCCTTGTGAAATTTTTGGGCGATCAAGGACTCAATCTGGACAAGCGCCAATGGCCCGCAACTGACGCTATATGGCCGCTCATAACAATCCTTTGGTGGGGCTCGATCATCTCCCACTCGGGACGAATAGTTTGTCCACGACTATAGAAGCCTGCGTGCTGTAGTGATGCGGGGAGGATGTGATGTAGTGGTCGTGTCTCTTTGATCCTCGAGGTACTAATCTCAGGTGTATACCTATAACGCATGCTGAGTATCATGCGGATGTATCGCCCCTCCATAATGATCCAACGGGCGGCAACAAAATGGTGCTCAAAATTGCACACCATCAAAATCGAAAAAAATTGCAAATCAAAAGTAAATAGAACAAATAAAGCACCAACGATCGATGTATTTTACTTACATCATTTTCAGCTCGATAACATTCTCAAGCTCCCGAAAGAAAGTAGGCCCAACAAGTATACATTAATCCCACATTCTCATGTCATGCCATTCAATTGCATTTAGTTAATTAACATAAAAAAGAAAATAAAATGTTTGAAATTGACTTGTTTAAACATGTTACTCACTCTATTTGAAGCAAAAAATGACGATACTCATCCATCGTAGTTTCTCTCTTCCGCATGTACGTCAGGCTTGAGCAGTGATAATTTAATGAGATATTTGCTTATCTCGAACAGGCATTGTTGAATAGCAATTGTGGTAGTCGCGGCGGAGCCGGGTGGTAATCAGCAGGGGGAGGAGGGTGAGGAGGCAGAATAGGACTGGTATCAAGGGCACGTAAATCGACCTGACTGGCGGTGGCTTGACTGGTGGTGGCCTGACTAGCGTGCATGAACTCCTCGTACTGGCCCATGAATGGGAACTGGCGGTTAATCTCAGACTGAGTAAGTTGCGGTACCTGACCAAGCTCCTCGGTCACACAATCACCAAACTGAGTAAGGTGCTCGTCAACCTCATCAAAATGCCGCCCCAATCCAACAACGTGCTCATCAACATGTTGTCTCCAACCATGTAATGTGGTCACCAAACCAAGCCAGGCGCTCCCCCAAGCGAGTTATGTGCTCATCAACACGTCTCCCTATCCTAGTGATATGATCCTCCATAAGCCTCTAGACGTCCAATACGCTCCTCTATCAATGTCCTCAATGAGGCCACGATACCATCATCCTCATCCGCTTGCAGCCCAGTATCATACTGCTGCTTATATTGATCAGCATGATGGGCTAGGATATCATTTGAGCAGTGCCTGGAACGACTGCCTGGCTATCGGATACTAGGATCATCATCCTGGTGGTGGTGGCGGATCTGTCCTAAGCCTCTTCTGAGGTCTCTGTACGAATGTGCCAGTGACATCCATATCTCCACCCATACCACGGGTGCCCCGAATCGCACCCTGAGTGCCCCAGCTCACAACCCATGTGCCCCTACTCGCACCTCGGGTGCCCATGCTCGACCCCTGACTGGCCCTACTCACAACGGGTGTGCCCCTATATATTGCATCAAGATCTGATAAGTAAATAGTGCATCAAGATCTGATAAGTATATTCTCCATCGGAAGCTCTCGGCTGCAAGGTGTCCTTGACTAGGACCCAAACCCACCGATCATCTTGATGTCGTCCTTTGATTTAGGCCGAGCAAGTAGAAAATAAAGAACCAAGATCTTCGCCACCTTGAGCGTATCACCGGTGACTCACTAAATCTACCCTCAACAAAAAGATGATCTTTGGCGAGCTCTAGTGATGCGACCCTCATGATTCAAATATGGAAACCGATACACGCCCGACTACGGTATGTCGTGGTCTGTAGTAATATCAAATGACGTCGGGCCAAAGCGTAGACTAGTACAGATAGCGTACTCACGATGGAGAACCTGATATCGTGCTCTCTTATATGGAACCAACACTCATCATCATCGAGGCCCTGGTCTACCTATCTCATGGGATAAAACTACATGGGACGGGTGCATTACAACTAAATCCCGTGTGGAAATCCATAAAGTGGCCAAGCAAAGTAGTTTTGAACTCGTATATACGTCATACTCTCGAGCACGTACGTAACTCCGCGATGATATCAGGGAGGGCTTTGGCTCTGACGTGTCCACAAATATTAGCTCGGGAAGCATGATAAGCCGCCCTCCATGAATGTCCAACCTAAATAAGATGAAAAAACATCGACAAATATAAGATATGTTTACCACGTTAGAAGCTAAGATATAACATGAAACACTACACAAAAAAACTATCTAGAACTCCTTATGATATGATATATCACGTTATATACATTATGTGTTAAAGTATATCACGCTATATACATTACGTGTTAATGTATATCACGTTATATATATAACGTGTTAATGTATATCATGTTATAATATATGACGTGTTATACATTAACACGTTATATAGATAACGGAACGTATAATCACGTTATATTTAATGTGATGAAATTCGTTATAACATTATATATATAACATGGTAACGTTATATATACGTTATAACGTCATATATAACGTTATATAAGTGTTGTCACGTTATGAAAATGTTTCATCTCTCAACCCACATTATAACTAATCATCTCCCCCACGTTATAAATTATAACGTGATAATATATTGTCAAGTTATATTCATAACGTTACAACCTATATCACGTTGTATATATAATGTTGTAACTGTTCGTCTTCTATATAACATTATAAAGTTATATCACCTTATATATATATATATGTTGTCACGTTATGAAAACGTTTCATCTCCAAACCCACGTTATAATTATATCACGTTATTATATGTAACGTGATATAGGTAATCACGTTATAAACATAACGTGACAACCTATATCACGTTATAATATATAACATGATATAGGTTTTCACGTATATATCACATTATATATTATAACATGATATAGGTTGTCATGTTATGTTTATAACGTGATAAACTATATCATGTTATATATATAACGTGATATAAGTTGTCATGTTACGATTGTAACGTGACAACCTTTCATCTTTCCCAACACGCTTCATCTTTACCTTTCGTAACGTGACAACCTTTCATCTTTCCCAACACGCTTCATCTTCCCCATCATCGTCTTCCCCAAATCCCTCAATACCAGTCAAGGAATCAATATAATGTTATCCCAAATCAACCAACAACAAATTATCAAAATCAAATCGGTAAATCCCTAATATTTCAACAATCAAATAATCAAACAAACCTAAACCCCTAAGTATGAAATCAAAAAAAAAAAATCCCCAAAAATATCTAACATCTTCATCGACGGCAGAGGCAGAGGTGGAGGCATCAACAACAGCGACGGAGGAAGTGGCATAATTGTGGTAGGGGGAGGGACGGGGTCATCGCTGCAGGGCAAATCTCCAGCGACAGTGGCGGCGGCGGCGGGGAGATTACGTGGCTCTTCCATCACGGTATGAATTTTTGGGTTCTCTTCTCTTCCTCACGATATGATTTTGATTTTGAAAATTTTTGGTAAAGTGAAAAGTGAAAGTGTGTGAAAGTGAAAGATAAAGAAAGAAAAATAATAACTGAAAGTAAATGAGGAGTATTTCGGTCATTTTGGGTATAAAAGTGGTGTTTTAAAAAAGATGGGTAGAAAAGAGTTTTCCGTGTCCATAGTGGGTAGTTAAAAAAATTTCCCATTATTATATCCTTCATAATAATCTGGTGTATCTTTTAGGCTCAACTACAAAAACAAGCTCTGTAGTTTTGCTTAATTACAAAAACACCTTGTTATCTTTCAAATTACAAATACTTCATTGACCTTCTATTTCTCGTTTACAAATTGTACCCTCGTGAGGGAGATATTTGTTAGGAAAATACAAACCTCAAGGGATATTTGTAATTTTGAAAGGTAACTAGAGTTTTTTTTGTAGTTAGGCTTAAGCCAAGGGGTAGCTTTTGTAATTATTCGTATCTTGTTATACAGATTCTTAATTTTAAGTTTCCTAGATATTATGTTTAGAACATTGTGATTTCTAGATAAGAAATATGTGTACCACTTCGATATTAATGTTGTAACATCCTAGATTTATGTGCCATATATCTTCTGTTGAGTTTAGTTTGTGATTATCTGATGAGCCCAATCTCATGAGTTGTTCCTTTGTAGTTCTTTCATCTTGCAACACATTTTAATACTCGGTTTCTTATCTTTAAGTCTGTTGGTTTGCTGTTTTAGTGAATTATGTTCCATTAATTATTTTAATATATTGATATTCTTATTATCGACGATTCAATTTATAGCTCTGCAAAAATTGGATTTTATACATCGAGGATTTACATCGGTTATTTAATAACCAATATAAAAAAATGCCCAATGGAAAAATTGTAAATTTGGGAAGACCCCTACATTGGTTATAGTAAATAACCGATGTAAATATTTGTAAAATTTAGATATCTACATCGAGTGTTACTTAAAACTGATGTAGAATAAATTTTTACGTCGGTTACCCAAACAAGCGATGTAGAAATTTATGCCCCGGATCTTTTCATTAACCCCTTCTTCCACCCGATGTGTCTCTCTCGAAAGCATGGTCCGTCCCTTTGTCTCATCTCTCAAATCCGTCTGGTTCGATTGATTAAATTTAAAGTTTAGGGTTTGTTTGTGTCCACTCTCCATTTTTTGTCTGCATGCTCTCCGCGGGGCGCGCACATCAGTGGTAGAGTGGAGAGGAGAATGGTGTGCCTTAAGTCTTGTTTTCCTTCGTACGCCCTGTTTCCCTCCATCCCTCTCTGTCTCATCTCTTCTCTCTCTATCTCTCCTCCGTCGTCCTCGCACCGATGGCATTTCCTCCACCTGAAAGCGGGAGAACTCCAACACGATGTGGTCACGTACTCGGATAGTCGTTGTCCGACCATGCTAAGTCGACTGCGAAGGTATGGTTATGAAGTAAAGTTGTTGTTGGTAATCATTGTTCAACCACACCTATGTTGGGTATACGAGTGTAAATGTAAAAATATGAGAGAGGTAAAAAATAAATTGGAGGCTAAAATATTTGCTCACCAAAAATATAATCTCATCAAAATGCAATTTAGAAAATACACTCAAACTTTGCTCACAAATATTTGCACAATTCTATCTCACTAATTAGTCTTGCTTAGCTTTTTTTTTCTCTCATATTGGATATTTGATGCTTAAAATTGTTGATTAAATGTTGAAACGTGCGTTCTATTTATAGAGCTAAACAAGCATTACTTTATACAAAAGAAAATATTTATTTTCCACCATGATTAGAGCACTAAGATAATGGGTTTGTTGGCTTCCAATTCCAGCCATTCTTTTGTGATATATGTTTGGTATCGTTTGTCTGGTGTCCAGGTAGTGCTCCACTCTTATTATAAATTAATTTTTTTAACATCCCCTCTTAATTCCTAATCTGAACACTCTTCCGAAGTTGTTCAATTTCTTCAAGGCTCGCTGCTTTGGGAAACCATCTGCCAATTGCTCCTTTGTGTTCACAAACTCCAATTGAATTTCTTGATCATTCACAACACTTCTGATTAAAATGGTGTCGAAGTTCAATGTGTTTTGACCTTGCATGAAAAACTAAATTTTTCGTCATTGCAATAGTTGACATGTTGTCGTAGAAAATTATTGTGGGAGTGTCTTGGCTTTTCTGAACATCAGCCAAAATTCTTCTAAGACATACTACTTCACAAGCTGCATCAGTGGCAACGATGTATTCTGCTTCTGCTGATGAAAGTGACACTGTCTTTTACTTCTTTGATGACCGAGATATTATTTTCGAGCCAAGGCAAAACATACCCAGATGTACTTTTACGATCATCAAGTGACCCAGCCAGTCACTATTTGTATATATATAATGAGCTTATTTTCTTTTTCTTTGACATACTTGATGCCGAGTTTTCTCTTACCTTGAAGGTATCAAAGAATTCTTCTTGCTGCTACATAATGTGTCTTGCTTGGATTGTGCATGAATCTTGAAATTAGGTTGACTAGATAGATAATATCAGGCCTTGTATTCGTCAAGTAGATCAACGAACCGACTAAGTTGCAGTACATCTTTGGATCGACTTTTTAGCCGCACCATCATATAATTGTAGTTTTCATTTGCAAGTGGAGTTGAAATTGGCTTGCAATTGCTCATCTGAATTTTCTTCAACAATATTTTAAGAAATTTTTCTTGAGAAATAAAAACTTCTCCTTTTGATTGCCGAACTTGAATCCCAAGAAAATATTCATGAAACCCAAGTTATCTCGTACTCGTTCATCATTGCCTTTTTGAAATATTGCACCAACGCTACATTTGTCCCTATATAGATCAAGTCATCTATATAAAGACAAACAATTAGAAAATCTTGCGCACCTTGTTTCTTTACGTATAATGACGGCTCACTCTGACATTTTTGAAAACCATTTTGTTGAAAGTACTTGTCAATATTGTTATTCAAGGCTCTTGGTCCTTGTTTTAACCCATATAGTGTTTTTCTGAGTCGATAAACTTTATCTTCTTCACTGTGGGCAATGTAACCTTCTGGTTGTTCGACATACACTTCTTCTTCCAAGTCATCATTGAGGAATGCTGATTTAACATCCATTTGGTAGACTGGTAGCTTAAATTGTGCTGTAATGGCTAAGACAATTTATATTGTCTCCATTCGTGCAACTGGTGTGTTAGGAAATTTATTTTATAGATTTTGATGATACCATGTAAAACTTAAACTAGGAAGTTGGCACCCCATTTTCCTTGTAATATTGTAATAGATAGGGCTGGAAAAGCAGAGTCAAGTCATATATGCCAAAGAATACAAGAAGTCAACTGCGGACTGGATTGAAGACTCTACTGTGTATCAGCTAAGTATGGCCAAGAATGAAGTCAAAGACTCGACTGAAGGTGTGTCAGCTAAGGAACAACTGTAAGAAGTGTCAGTCAAGTTATCTCAAGGAGCCAAGTCTCAAAGTTGAAGTGACAGTTGAGTCATCCAATGACTAGAAGCTGACTCAAGTCAACTGGGGTAAAGACAGCAGTCTAGTAAAGACAACTGACTTATATCCGTTGATTAAATGTCAAGAATGTTACTCAGAATAGTAACATGTCAAAGCTGTCAGGTGTAAAGTGTTAGTCCCAGAATTGTGTAAAAGGAATAAACCAATGGGAAACACTGCACCGTGTGTCAGAAAATCTGCAATGATGCATGACATTTAATACGAGGAAATGTCAATATCAAGGACTGCAAATATGACAAGCCAACGAACACAAGTGACTTTTGAAATTAGCCTATCTCTTCAACGAGCAAAATTTCAAAAGTGCACTATAAAAGGCTAAGGAATTTATTGAGAAAAGGTTACCTGAACCACGAACAAGCAAGCATTATTCAAGCATCTAACCTTCAATATTCTCAAGTACATTCAAACAAATCCTCAAGCCTGAAACTTGAAGTAAATCGATCCAACACAAGTTGTGAAGGAAAGATAACTTCAAATCTGTTGAAGAGGAAACTTTTGAAGAATCAAAAGGGGTCTACTTTCCAAGGAGAATTGTAGGAAGGTTCAAGGTCAAACCAGTATCAAGTTTGTTGGAGGGCTACGTGATCAAATCCAAGAACTTGAGAAGTGAGTTGAAAGCAAGCGGCTTTGCCTGCGAAGAATCGAGTCGCAAGAGAAGCCGGTTGTGTGATCAAATTTGTCTCGGTGTTCAACACTTTGTAAACTGATCTATTACTTAGTGGATTCCTCCAGGAGTTGGAGAAGAGAGGATTAGAAGAATTACCCCATCTTCGAACCTCTATAAAATATTTTTGTCATTTACTTTCAGCACATTTACTTTCTTGCATACTTACATCATATCATTTGTTAGAATTATATTTGCTATCCAACTGATTAATAACCAAGTACTAAAATTCAAGTGTTAAAATAAGCTAAAATCTAATCAAAGGGTGTTAAGTCTTCCGCTAATAAAAACAAACCAGCCAAGTTATGTTGAGGTTAAACAACCGAGTTATTCTATCAATGACTCTATCGAGTGCATTTGAGTGGCTAACTTTTGAATAACCAACTTAGTTCTCCTCAAGGACACGATTGTTTGAGTCAACTCTGTTGTAACTTTAAAAGGACTAAAATAAAAATTTGATAAGGTGTATTCAACCCCTCCCCTTCTAAGCCTTACTTCACACCCCTTAGGACCTATAAGTGGTATCGGAGCGGTTGGTTCATTGAGCCTTCATGCTAGTTCTTGAACTAGATCTCTATCTTTTAAAAAGGTTTTAAACACTTGCATTTTCAAAATCATTCATTTTAAGCAAAGTTATTATCATGGAAGCAAATCAAACGCATTCCTATGTTCCTTTGTTGAAGAATTTGATGATTGGAAAAATTCGTATGCATGCTCATCTATTTGTATTACATGATGAAATGAGGCTTGTGATAGAGGATGAGCCACTGCAAATACTGAAAGTGAACACGTCTGTAAGAAGAGTAGCTGCAGCTGAAGGAGAAGAAGTTGTTGCTGAAGCAAGCCAGCCGTGGTTGAAAAACCAAGGACTGGGTGGACAAATGAAGTTAGGAAAAGATACAACTTGGACAATATGGCCAAGTACATACTCTACAAGACATTGGACAAAGCAATGTTTAATAAAGTCAAATCTTGCAAATCTGGAGAAGAAATCTAGAATAAACTGACTTTAATTTGTGAAGGATCAGAACAAATTAAAGAAAATAAATTGTCTGTTGTTGTTCAAAATTTTGAAAATTTCAAAACGCTTGTAGGTGAAACCATTGATCAGTTGGATGCCAGATTCACTGAAATCACAAATGAGCTTTTAGCTCTTCGGAAAGAATATACACAAAAGGAAATGTGTATGAAGATCTTAAAGAGCCTCCCAGCTGAATGGGAAATGAAGACTATGGCCCTTAGACATTCAATGGACCTCTCAAGAACATCTAACCATGAGCTATTCTCAGACCTCAAAGCCTATGAGTTTGAGCTGAGAAGAAAAGAACAAGAGAAGACAGTTGTACCCAAAACAACTGCACTGATGGCCTAGGATGGAAAGAGAGCTGAACCCAAGGAAGCCATAGACTAGGAGGAAATTGCCCTAATGGTTAAAAGATTCAACAGGTTCTTCAATAAGAACTATAAAAGAAACAAGGGTGACACCTCCAGGAGACATTCAGCTCCCTCCAAATCAAGGGAAGATAGGCCACCCAAGAGAGTTGAGCATCAAAGGGTTGAATATTAGAGAGCTGATAACCCAAGAACAGAAAGAGTTGATCAAAGAGTTGAGAACCTGTGTTGGAACTGCACACAACCAGGACATTTTGCAGTTGATTGTTCCTATCCACCAGTCAACAAATATAGGAATGAAGAAGACAGAAAAGTCTTCAGAAAGAGAAGACATGAAAAGAAGAAAGCCATCTTGGCTGCTGAGACTGCTGAGACAACCAAGTCTAAAGAAGCAGCAGATTCAGAGAGTAGTGAAGTTGACTACTCAAGTGACACTAAGGAAGAGGCTATGATCTGCCTCATGGCTAAAGAACAAGATCAACCAGATCAAGAAGATGAGATACACTCTAACTCATCTCATTCAGATTCAAGTGATAGTGATTGTGATACACACACTTCATCACCCACTGATATTTACGATTCATTAGGCAAAATGATGAAAGATTTTGAACACAAAATCCTCATACACAATTCTAAATGAGGAAAGCAGCCAGCTTAAAAGCCAAAACTCACAGCTAACTAAAGAGCTGAGTACTCTGAGTCACATAGCTGATGAGAACACTACGTCGAAGGTTGAGAATGCCAAGATCATAGCAGAGTTAGCTGCTATAGAAAAGAGGGAAAAAGATCTCAAAAATGTGATTGCCTCATTTACAAAGGCATCCAAATCATTAGATGATCTTATCATGAGTCAAAACGAATGTGGAGATAAGACAAGCATAGGGTTTAACTCATTTGTGCACAGCCAAACTCCAAGAGTGATTTTTGAAAAAGGATCTTCAAGCAATGAAGCATCTCAAAAATCCAAAACACCAAACGTTGCACCCACATTCACTCCTAAGCACAATCATAAACAAACTGGCCTTGGATAGAAAGGGAAAGGAAAAGCGGCCCGATTGAGAATCTTTGAAGGGCGGTGAGAAGAAATCCAGCCGAGTTCCTCAGCAAACTCCAAACAGAAAATACTCTGTGAAAACCAAACAAAGCTACCAAAAACTGAAGAAGATTCATCAGAGAAACACAAATGATGGGAATGGTAGAAACTATCCCAACTATGATGATTGGAATAATGTGAAACATCAGTAAAGCCTATAGAATATAAGCCTAGATGGCAAAGACCTAAAACTCAGCAAAGGTCATTCCAAAGGCAAAAGAGCTATTATCAGCACACATATGCACCTAAGCACTACACTCAAACATATCACAACTATCCCAATAAAGCAATTGCTAAAACACACACAGAGGCATACAGACAAAAGATATAGCTGTATAAACCTTAAACCCCCAAGTAATTTGCTAATGTGCACTATGATTATGGCACTAATAGATGGCAACCTCTTAGAGTCAAGTCCTTTGGCTATAGGTTGGTTGGATCATCTTATAGTACTAATCCCTCAAGACCCAGGCAAGTATGGGTACCTAAAAACTGATTTCCTTAATTGCAGGTTCAAGGAACAGCTGAGTGCCAAGGAACCTGGTACATGGATAGTGGTTGTTCCAGACACAGGACAGGAAACAAGAAAAATCTATCAAGATTCAAGGAGATTAGAGGTGCAAAAGTCATATTTGGAGGAAATGAAGCTCCAGGGGAAATCAAAGCCACAGGATCTATCAAGAAGAATGGATTGGAAATCACAGATGTTGCTTATGTTGAAGGCCTCAACTTCAACCTGTTAAACATCAGTCAACTCTATGACAAGGGCTATAATGTTGGATTCAACATGGGAGTGTGCCCGATCATAAATATTGAATCAAATGAAATAGTGCTGCAAGGATCAAGACAGAAGAATATGTATGTGGTAGATTGGTCTACTGCTACACCAAGCACTTGTCTGCTAGCAAAGAGCACAGTCGAATCAAGTTGGTTGTGGCACAAGAAGCTGAGTCATCTAAATTTCAAGACAATCAACAAGCTTGCAAGGAGTCATCTTGTAGAAGTATTGTCAGACTCAGTGTACAAGAAAGAAAGTGTATGTGATGCATGCCAGATGGGAAAGCAAATAAAATCTTCATTCAAGGATAAGCCAAGTCCTTCTTCAACAAAGATATTACATCTGTTGCATATGGATCTATTTGGTCCAGTTGAGCCAGCCAGCATAAGTGGAAAGAAATACACCTTGGTAGTGGTGGATGACTACTCAAGATATACATGGACAATCTTCATGTGCAAAAAGAAGGAAACTTTGCAGAAGTTACCTCAGCTGATTAAAAGAGTTCACAATGAAAAGAGCCAAACCATTATAAAGACAAGGTCTAACAGAGGAACTGAGTTTGTCAATGGGATAATAACTCAGTATGGTGTTGAAAATGAAATTGCACATGAGTTATCTGCAGCAAGAACTCCACAGCAGAAATGAGTAGCTGAAAGAAGGAACAAGACTCTCAAGGAAGCTGCAAGAACCATGTTAGATGAAGCTGGATTGCATAAGAGATTTTGGGCTGAAGCCATTAACACAGGATGTTATACTCAAAATAGATGCATGATCAACAGGCAATTGACCAAGACTCCCTTTGAGATTTGGACAGGGAGAAAGCCAAATGTTGGATATTTCAGAATATTTGGATGTAAATGTTTCATCCATAACAATGGCAAAGATAATTTGAAGGCTTTTGATGCTAAAGCTGATGAAGGTATCTTTTTGGGATACTCAGCTGAGAGCAAAGCCTATAGAGTGCTGAATAAGAGAACTATGGTCACAGATGAGTCTATCCATGTGGTTATTGATGAACCTAATATAAATGGAGAAGACATCGAAGAGTTAGCTGACAAGCTGAATCAGCCAAATATCCAGAAGAGTCCTTATGTTGAAGTTGAAGTAAGAGCAAGCAACCCAGATGAAGATGAGATAACTTAGCTGAATGAGGATGAAAGAGTTGTTCAAGACAACTTAGCTGCGAGACGGCTGAATCCAGCACACTTACTCCAACCTGATGTGAGATGGCTGAGAGACCATCCACCAGAGTTAGTTATTGGAGATGTTAGAGATGGTATAAGAACCAGATCCAGAGCACATCATGATGCTATGTTCACTTGTTTTATTTCCCAGATAGAGCCTAAAGATGTGTCTCAAGCATTGGATGACACACATTGGATTCAAGCCATGCAAGAAGAGTTGAATCAGTTTGAAAGAAAAGTATGGGAATTAGTGCAGAGGCCAACCCATCAAAATGTATTTGGCACAAAATGGGTTTTGAGAAACAAGATGAATGAGGAAGGATCTGTTGTAAGAAACAAAGCAAGATTGGTAGCCAAAGGGTATTGCCAAGAAGAGGGTATAGATTTTGATGAAACTTTTGCTCCTGTTGCAAGATTGGAAGCAATAAGGATGTTTCTTGCTTATGCTGCACATAAGAACTTCATTGTGTATCAAATGGATGTGAAGAGTGCATTTCTGAATGGACTGTTAGAGGAAGAAGTCTATGTTGAACAACCTCCAGGTTTTGAGCAGAAAACTATTGGAGATAAGGTATATAAGCTCAAGAAAGCATTATATGGATTGAAACAATAACCAAAGGCATGGTATGATACATTGTCTTAATTTCTGACTGACAATGGATTCACCAAAGGCAAAGTTGACAGAACACTCTTCAGAATTCAAGATGGAGAGAGTGTACTTCTTGTTCAAATATATGTGGATAACATCATTTTTGGATCCACAAACAAAGAGCTGTGTGATAAGTTCTCAAACCTCATGCAAGGCAAATTTGAGATGAGCATGATGGGAGAGTTGACTTTCTTCTTAGGACTTCAAGTCAAGAAATTGAAGGATGGAACCTTCATAAGTCAAACAAAATACACCAGAGATTTGATGAAGAAATTTTGTATGGAAGAGAAGTCTTCTATGAAAATTCCAATGAACACATCAGTCAAGATAGACATGGATGCAGATGGCAAAGTTGTAGATCAAACCAGATATAGAGCACTCATTGGATCATTGCTCTATCTAACAGCAAGCAGGCCAAGCATCATCTTTGCAGTAGGTGTATGTGCAAGATTTCAATATGCACCAAAGGAGAGCCACATGACTGCAGCTAAGAGAATCCTAAGGGATGCCAGGAAGTTGGCTTATGGTATCCAAAGGACGGTGGATTCAAGCTTATTGGTTACTCAGACTCAGACTATGCTGGATGTGGAGTTGACAAGAAGAGTACCTCAGGTACATGTCAAATGCTTGGAAATAGATTAGTTTCTTGGTTCAGTAAGAAACAAAATTCAATTTCCACATCCACAGTTAAAGCATAGTACATAGATGCGGGCAGCTGTTGTGCCCAAGTTTTTTGGATGAGACAACAGTTGAGAGATTATGAGATTGAAGAAAGAGAGATTCCAATTATGTGTGATAACACTAGTGCTATTGAAATCACTCAAAATCCTATGTTGCATTCAAGAACAAAGCACATTGATGTCAGATATCATTTTATAAGGGATCATGTTGAAAAGAAAGACATCACTTTGGAATACATCTCAACTGATAAGCAGTTAGCTGATATATTCACAAAGCCTCTATGTGAATCAAGATTTGAAGAGCTCAAGAATGAGTTAGAGTTAATTGAGTTGAGTTAGTTTACTCAGAATACTCAATCAGCAGAGAAAGAAGAAGAGAAAATAAGAGTAGAGCATGTTTCACACTTCAGCCAAGTGAAACAGCCTTATCGGGAAGTCAGTTGTATCGAGTTAGCTGACAGCTGAGTTACATCATGGGAAGAGAGAAGCAGAGTTAAGAGTTAAGTCACTTTGGATATAAGTTGAATCATTTATGAGCTAAGTGACAAAAACGCAGTCGTTTTAAATGAGCGGGAATGTTTTTAAGGATGACATCAGCGTAATAATGACAGTCACAGTAAAAGCTGCATAGTAAGCCATATGATTGGATATAAATGCTACTACATTAAATGCGAGGAATTAAATGGGGTTTTGACGTTCTAATCTGAGCCGTTGATTTTGATCAAAAATTTCAAAATCCAAAATGTGTCTTTTCACGTCCCTTATATACGGAAGTTTGCATTTCTCTCACCTTACGCAAATTGTTCATCTTCAAGCAAAGCAAAGTTTTTCTCTCAGAAACCCTAAGTTCTCTCAAGCAAGTTTCTAGTTTTTCGATCGGTAAAAATCTCTGAAAATGGCACCAAAGTTAGATTATGTGAAGCTCTCAAAGCAAATCCACTCCACTTCTTCATTGGATTTCGATGGAATGGTAAAGCATGGTGCTGATGAGACCCTGGTTCTAAAAATAGCGGAGATGTTGGAAAAGTCTGGTCTCAAAGCTTTTGTAACTATGGAGTATTCTCATACCTACCTTGAGGAGGTGCAGGACGAAGAAATCAAATCTTCCGTCCACAGCAAGGACATAAAAATTAGTGCAAAATACCTTGTTGAGCACTGCTTGTTACCTTCGGAGGGCATGAAGAAAATATACGAGGCTGATGTCGACCTGACTGTTGCATGGAAGGAAGTAGCCAAACCCGAGTGTGCTGCAAAAGTGCTTTAAATAGCTGACAAGAAGTTGCTGAAGGACGACTATAACAAATTGATGGATGTCGTCTCGAAATGTGTCGACATGAAGTTTGGCAGATTTAATCAGCTGTCCAAGACAAAGTTGATTGTCATGGTTGCGATCATGCAGGGAAAGAAATTCAATTGGGCTGAGTTTGTTTACAGCAGACTCTGCCAGAATGTGTTGAACAAGACCTTCAAGAAAGATGGGTCTTTTGAATGCTCACTAGGATATGGCCTTGTGATTGGCCATTTGCTGGAAGTGAAGGGTGTTGCTCTTCGTCATGGCAAACCCTTCCACATGAACAAGAAAATGTTTAGGGCAAACCTTTACGATGCCCAGAAGAGAGCTCACGCGAAGAAAGCTGATACCAGTGAGGGGGAATCAGCTGACCCCGAAGACACAGCTGCTACCCCTCCCCCGAACAAGAAAGCTGCCCCTGCAGCTCAGAAAAAAGGTTGCCCCTGCAGCTAAGCAAAAGAAAGAACCTGCCTCTGCAGCCGAGTCACCTGCCGGAGCAACCGAGACTCCTGCACCTGCAGCAGAGACTGAGAAGGAATCCCAAATCCCTTCTCCTGTCGTAAAGAAGAAGAGGACTGCCAAGACGAGGAAGGCAGCTCCATCTAAGAAGAATGCCCAAGCCCCCACTGCTGATGAATCTACTGAATCAGAACTAGAAGTCCCTCTGGTTTGTCCAAGAAAGAGAAGACTGGTCAGGCATTCTAATCTTGAGAAGACGGCTGAGTCTGCTACTCAGATGGAGAAGAAAGCCGAGACAGCTGGTGATCAAGAAGCACAGTCTCCTGAAGTTATTGATGAATCTACGAAGTCTGCCGATGGTGATCAGCAGATATCAGTCAAAGACCCAGTTGTGCGAAAGACAGTTGAGGAGAGTGAAGCAGCAAAGACAATTGAACCTGTTGTTGAAAAAGTTGTCTCCCCGCCCACATCTGATGCTGTTGATTCTGAGAAAGATCAAGGTCTCTTGCCTCCAATTCAAGAAACTGGAGGAGAAGGAGAAGATGATGATGATGACATAATTATGTACTCCTCAGTCTATCTAGACACACAACGACGTCTACGAGAATGGAGAGCATTGAAACTGGATCACTCAAGGGTGCAGTTCACTCACCCTGAGTTTATAGAAGAAGAAGAGTTGCTCCAATTTCTTGGTGTTGCAACTATCCGACAGGCCCTTGACGAAGACAACTGCATGGACATCCTTCGTATTATCAAGGAGGATGAAAAGGATAAAGCTGAGGAGCGAGCCCGAGCTTTGGAAAAATAAAAAATATGCGAATTTACAGGCTCCCCGGATCACACTCATACGCATCTTGATGTGCTCTGAGAAAGTGATGAGAATCCCCATTGCGGCCGAGAAATATCAGATAGCGGTGTGAGAATCGAGCCATCCATGAGCAAAGATTGTTAGAAGGTCCATGAGAGTCATATCATACTCTTTCGCAAACCGATCCTCCTGGGAGTGGCACAGCACATTGCATCTGTTATTGCTGCAGCCACGTCCCCTTGCAATCAGAGGATGGATCCAATGGAAATGGCGATGAAGAACTGGGACGTTGGGCACCCAAGTTGAGCCAACCCCTGTAGAAGGTTTTCTCACACCTGCCCCGGCGGCTGAGCACTCAACAGATAAAGCCGCATCACTGGAGAAGAGTGACCCCACAATAAGTCACTCAGCTGATGAGCCAGCTGAGGAGGAAACTCTCTCCACCACAGCAGGGTTTGAGGTTGCTTTGGGAGACACATCTTTGAAGCAAGGAGGCAAAGTTGAGAAAGAGAGTACACCTCAGCAGAGTGACATTGATGAAGCTCAGACAGTTGAGTCTGTCCCAGCTGAAGTGTCAGCTGCTTTGAAGGCCAATGACGTTGTTATCACAGCCGAGGCACAGGATGGTGATGCCCTAGGAGTTAACAATCTGGGCACAAAAAGTGCAATCTAAGGAGTTGAGACTCCTATGGATGCCATTGTCAAAGACCTTAAGACAATTGTGACTGTCGAAGGGAATGTAGAAGACCCTAAGACAGTTGAGAGTGTCGAAGGGAATGTTGAAGGCCTCGCAGTAGTTGAGTCTGCTGGGGGTGTTGAAGGCCTAAGGGAGGTTGAGACTTCCCGGGGTAAGGTGAAGATACACAGAACATTCTTCCATTACAAAGCGCTGATGCAGAATCCCAGGAAAACTTAGACACATCCTTTTTGGGATCAGAAGATGAAGCGAGTCCACTCCACTTGCAGATCTTATGGACCCAGCTGAGGATGTTCTCAAAACTAAGTGCACAAAGTTCAACTTTGATGATGAGCCAACTCCACAAGTCTCATCATCATCCGATGATGCTGATGACATAGCCGATGAAGAGGTAATTCATTTAGAAATGTCTACTAGGACCGAGGAAGTTGTTAAGACAGCTGAGGCTCAGTCAACTGGGCAAGACAATCCAAAAGCCCAAACTGGGCCCGGGTCATCTCATGAGGCTTCCACAGTTTTTGCCCGATAACGACCGTCGGCTCCATCACAGCTCACACACAGTGTGAACATTGTCGATGAAGTTGCCGCAGCAGAGGCATCGAGATTTGACTTCACTCAACTACAACAAGGGAAGGCATCGAAGGGTCGAGACCCAGACATTCCCTATGTACGTGATGATGTCTTTCAAGACATGTTTCCATTCACCCAAGACCTGCCTGCATCCGAGGAAGAGATAGTTGTTGAACTAAGGAGATACATGGTAAGAGAAGATCCCATCATTCCCACCGACACGATTGTTCCAGCAGACTTTGATTTTGACAAATAGTGGTCGGCAGCTGAATCGGGTGAGACAGCTGAAATTCGTGAAGTCTTCAAGAAGTTTTGTGAGGAGATTGAGAATATTGAACGACACTAGGCCTCACTGGATTTACGCCTGGACAATCGCGATGCCACTCTCACAGCAGACTTGAGAGGGATCGTGGTGCGAATTCGGGAATGGACACAACTACAGACTGCTATGAGAATCGAGCAAGTACGATACTTCAAAGCCTTATATGGAAGAATGCTCATATGGAGTGCGGATAACTCCATGATCAGGCAGCGGATGAAGGAATACATTGAAAGAATAGCCCAGACCCACAAAAATGATATGGAGCTATTGCGACATTTTCATAAGAATGAGATCCTCAGACTCGAAAATGCAATGAATGACAAACTCAGCCTACTCTTGGCTGAATGAAGATATTGAGAGTTGAGTCTAAGGAGATTCGATCGGAGATTTGAACCACATCGATGCGGTGAGACTCCAAACACGATTCCACAATTAATAAGTGGACTTTCTCCTTGGAAGTATGTTCCTGGGTCCTCTCTCCTTTGATGATGCAAAAAGGGGAAGAGGAGTCCCTAAAGGGATTAAAAGAAGAGAAATTGAAGAAAGACGCTTGTTGAGATGAAAGACGCCTTTTTGTGAAGAAGAAGGGTAAAGCGGTGATGGGGAAAGTTGAAGGATCGACTTTGATGTTAGCTGAAACCCCCCAGCAAGGTCATGTTACTGCCTCCATCCTGAGCAAACTCCCTGTAACCCTACCAATTGAGCACTATGTTGTGCCAATGGCAGAGAAAAGGAAGATTATTGAAGCAGATTTTGAGGAGTTCTCTAAAAAGCAGGATGCTCGCGTTCAGGAAGTATTGAAACAATATGGTGGTCTTCCAGTTGGAAAGGATCAGGATGCTATACCTGATGATGGATCTGAGCCTAGATCGGTTGAAGAGTTCAAAACCCTTGAATCAGGAGGCTATTTCCAAGGAATGGCTCTGGCCCAAGCTTGGGATTTGTATTGGGAGAAAGGTTTAGCCCTGTGCGAAGAAGTTGAAAAGCGGCGATCCTCACTCAGTGGAAGCGAGAAGACTCCGTGCGAGTACACACCCGAGAGCGAGAGGAGGAAGAGCTGAGTCAGGTACGGGAAGAAGTGGTGGTGGAAGAGGTTCACTACCTCGACCAAAACCCAAGGACATTGAATTCGTAGATCCTTACAAGAAAGGCTTGATTTACTGGGCTAGATCACCTAGCCAATAGGGAAGTTTCAAGGAAGAACGCTGAGGTAGTGAGAAGACAAGAAGAAGAGAATGAAAGGCAAACATGTAAATGGCTCGAGAGGAAGCAAATGGACGATGCTTCCAAACGGGCCTATGAAAAGAAGAAGAAAAGAAGGAAGAAGAAGAAGAGAAGAAGAGGAAAAGAGCTAATGATGACGAGAGCGCAAGAGAGAATTTGAAGAAGAAGAAGGAAGGAAAGCGAAGGCGTTGAAGTGTTCTTTGCAAACCCTTCATGTATGTTACTATTGTAAATACACTCATGTAAGTCGTCTGTAATATACTTGGTGAATTTACTACTACAGGAAATCAGACATTTTATGACGAATTTTTTTACCACGCATAAATTTTTGTCATAATTTGTTAATTAACAGTGACGAATTTTTATTTTGTCATTGAAAAGTACTCTTTTATGATACCATTTATTTTCGTCACTATTAATCTAATATGTCGTCACTATTGTCATATTTCATGACGTTTAAGCGAAATCGTCCACGATAATTTGTAGGACGGTAGAATTCACACCAAAGTTTTGGAGGGAAAGCTTTCAATGACAAATTGATTATAATTGGTGATGACATTTGGTGTCACAAAATATTTCCTTTAATGACAACATCATATTTTGTCATTAATTACATCAAACAGATTGTGACACCATTATTTCGTCAACAAAATTCATATTTAGTGACAATAAATATGAATTTGTCGCCATTTTGTTCTGTGGAAAAATATTTTATCAAAAATTTGTCATAAATTGTTAATTAACAGTGACGGAATTTATTTTTATCAATAAAAAGGTACACTTTTATGATACTAGTTAGTTTCATCACTATGGAACTTATATGCCGTCGCTAATGTTCATATATTATGACGATTAAATGAAATTAAAATCACGATGAATGTGTAAAGATAGAATTTCTCACCAAAATTTAGGAAGGGAAATATTTCAATGACAAATTGATTATAATTGGTGATGACATTTATTGTCCCAAGATATTTCCTTTTCATGACATTATTAGATTTTGTCATGAATTATTTAAAACAATAGTGACTATTTTTTCGTCAACAAAATTCATATTTAGTGACGATGAATATGAATTTGTCGCCAATGTATTTTGGGCAAAATATTTTGTCAAAAAATTGTTTGCAAAAGAAAAGTAATAACATTTGTTATAAATAGAAACTGAAAACTTTCATTGCTTGTTGTTGTTTACCTTAGGCTCCATTTGGTTGGATGGATTTGAACTATGGATTTCAAATCCATAATATCAAATTCATTTCTATAATGAATTTCAAATCCTTAAAACTTATTTTTGGAGTCATTTGGAGGATTTCAAATCCTTCCTATTTGGAGTCAATTGAAATTCTTCCCCAAATCCTCTCTCCAAATCCAAATCCTCCCATCCAAATGCAACCTAAATGTCTTGACATATTGAAAAAAATCACTCATCTTTATACCCAAAAAAAGGAATGAATCTTTTCTTTCTATGGCAGCGATAAAAGAGAAACAAATTTTAGAAAAAGTGATTGGTAGGAAATAACTTTCACTTTTTTTTTATTTGGTTCAACAATTAAGGTCTCAAGTGTTGTATAATAAAAGTCAATATCATCACTTTTGACGCAGTGGAACTTTTTTTTTTAGGAGAAAGGAATTCATTAATCAGTTTAAGTCGGCTAAAACCACCGAACTTAACCAAATAGGTACAGCGTTCGACCCAAAATCAAAAGAAGTATGATGGAAATTAGAAACCGCTAGCGATGCGCAACAAAGTTCCATTCACGTGGTATAAAAGAACACCTACACCTGACTTGATTCTCATTCGATAGGATTTTAATATCCTCAACAATGTTACGAGATTCGTCACCAAGAATGCTCTGATAAAGAATGCTCTGATACCAAATGTAAACAGCTGTGTAAAGGACAAGAATGCTATGATCAATAAAATGATCTATTTTAAGCATACATTCTTTGTTACTGCATTGTTTGTATGTATCTTTGTTGTTTATGTTTTGTTGAATGTTTTTAAGTTTTGGCATCATCAAAAAGGGGGAAATTGTTAGGAAATTTATTTTATAGATTTTGATGATACCTAAAAAACTTAAACTAGGAAGTTGGCACCCCATTTTCCTTGTAATTTGTATTGTAATAGATAGAAATGGAAAATTTGAGTCAAGTCGGCTATGCCAAGGAATACAAGAAGTCAACTGCAGACTGGATTAAAGACTCTGTTATGTGTCAGCTGAGTATGGCCAAGAAGGAAGTCAAGGAGTCGACTAAAGGTGTGTCAGCTGAGGAACAGCTGTAAGAAGTGTCAGTCAAGTTCTCACAAGGAGCTAAGTCTCAAAGTTGAAGTGACAGTTGAGTCATCCAATGACTGGAAGCTGACTCAAGTCACCTGAGGTATAGACAACAGTCTAGTCAAGACAAATGACTTGGATCCGTCGATTAAAGTCAAGAATGTTACTCAGAATAGTAACATGTCAAAGATGTCAGGTGTAAAGTGTTAGTCCCAGAATTGTGCAAAAGGAATAAACCAATGGGAAACATCAGCTTCGCGCGTGTGTCGAAAAATCGCAATCTTTGCAAGACATTTAATACAAGGAAATGTCACCATCAAGGACTGCAGATAAGACAAGCCAACGAACACAAGTGACTTTTGAAATTAGCCTATCTCTTCAACGGGCAAAATTTCAAAAGTGCACTATAAAACGCTGAGGAATTTATTGAGAAAAGGTTACCTTAACCACGAACAAGCAAGCATTATTCAAGCATCTAACCTGCAATATTCTCAAGTACATTCAAGCAAATCCTCAAGCCTGAAACTCGAAGTAAATCGATCCAACACAAGCTAAGACAACTTCAAATCTGTTGAAGAGGAAACTTTTGAAGAATCAAAAGGGGTCTACTTTCCAAGTAGGATTGTAGGAAGGTTCAAGGTCGAACAATTATCAAGTTTTTTGGAGGGATACGTGATCAAATACAAGAACTTGAGAAGTGAATTTGAAGTAGCAAGCGGTACGCCTGTGAAGAAGTCGAATCGCAAGAGAAGTCAATTGTGTGATCAAGGTTGTCTCAGGTTTGTTCACCACTTTGTAAAGCGATTACATTTAGTGGATTCCTCCAGGAGTTGGAGAAGAGAGGATTAGAAGAATTACCCCATCTTCGAACCCTATAAAAATATTTGTGTCATTTACTTTCAGAACATTTACTTTCTTGCATACTTACATCATATCTACTGTTAGAATCATATTAGCTATCCAACTGATTAATAACCAAGTGCTAAAAATCAAGTGTTAAAACAAGCTAAAATCTAATCAAATGGTGTTAAGTCTTCCAGTGATAAAACCAAACCAGCGAAGTTAAGTTTAGGTTAAACAGTCGAGTTATTCTATCAACGACTCTATCAGTGCATTTGAGTGGCTAACTTATTTGGATAACCAACTTAGTTGTCCTCAAAGACAGAGTTGTTTGAGTCAACTCTGTTGTAACTTTAAAAGGACTAAAATCCAAAAATTGTTAAGGTTTATTCAACCCCCTCCACCCTTCTAAACCTTACTTCATACCCCTTGGGACATACATGGTGCAAATGTCTCATTGAAATTAACTCCTGTTGCTGAGAATATCCTTTTGCAACTAAACGGGCTTTGTGCTTGTGAATTGCGCTATCTTCTTTGTACTTGGTCTTGTAGATCCATTTGACCTCGATCACACTTTTTCCTTCGGGAACATCTACGAGCTCCCACGTATTGTTCCTTTCAATGCTTGCAATTTCTTCGTCCATTGCAGTTTGCCAAACTTCTTCTTTAGCAGCTTCTTCATAATTTTGAGGCTCACAAGCAAAAAATGCAACATCACAAGTTTCTTATATTTTTTTTATACTTCTTACCCTTCTAATTGGACTTTCAGATTCTGGATAGAATTCTTCAGATGGTCCTGGTGAACTCGAGCTTGGACTAGAACTTGAGCTGGTGTTTGGTTGATATCCATGACTTAATGAAGTAGGCAATGATCCAGGAAGATATACAATTTTTGTTTTCATTTTTTTATTTTCATTCCAGTTCCATGACTGCATTTCAATAAAAATGACATCTCGAGAAATAATACGTTTATTTGTCTTTGGGTTTAGTAAATGATATCATTTCGATTCATCACTATAACCAACAAAGATCATTTTTTCTCCTTTTTTATCAAAGTTTTCTCTTTGTTGAGATGGAATATGAGAATAAGCAATCCAGCCATAAAATTTGAGATGGTTTACATGTGGCTTTCTTTGGTGCCATGCTTCATAGGGTGTCTTATTTGGAACTATCTTTGTTGGTGAACGGTTCAAAATGTAGACTGTTGCATTTACCGCTTCTGCCAGAATGATTTTGGAAGTCATTTGTCTGTCATCATGCTCCGTGCCATCTCCACTATTGTATGATTTTTTTCGCTCTGCAATGCCATTTTGTTGTGGGTTGTAACGAATTTTGGATCTCTTTGTCTTTGTAATAATCTAAGAAGGATTTTCCGATGAATTCTCCTAATCGGTCTGTCCGTATGGTCTTTATTTTTCTGCCACTTTGGTTTTCCACATATTTTTTTGAACTCTAGAAATTTTGGAAATGCTTCTGACTTTTGCTTCAAAATGTAAATCCACATCATTCTGGAAAAATCATCAACGAGCAATAGGAAGTACCTATTGTCATTGAGGGACGGTGTTTGTGTTAGCCCACGCTCAATAAATTTTGAATCAAGTTAGGTACATAAAATACATCTTTGATGATATTCATTTTACCTTCTTTTGTCTGGACTGCTATTTTTCCTTTTTCGGTGATTTTTTGGGATTTGTCATCTCCGAGCTTTACTTCAGATCAATATGATTTATCGATATTTACAAATATTTTCTTGTTTTCACACGAGTGATTACTGCAACCACTGTTCACGTACAAATATTCCCAATTTGTTGTTGAGAATTCAAACATGAAAAGAATACCTTATTATGCTCTTTATTTTAATAAGCTTGCTTGAATATGTAATCAATTTGTTTTCTTTATTTTATTTTCATTTTCTTCAATTTTAATTTGTTGTTGGATATTTAACATAATATTTTGTGAAAATGTATTAAATTAGTATTACTAAAAATAATAATAATAATAATAATAATATGATAAATCCTAAATTGTTTTGTTCGAGTCAAAATATATCATTCTGCAACCTTTCCTTAGTTCAATAGACATGGTCGGGATGAGCCTTGAGATACCTGCCCTTCCCCTACTCCATTATTATTCATAAAATATATCAATTTTTTTTAATATCAAAATTATACAATACTTTATTATGTTACACTGTGTGCATCAAATATATTACACTCCGTGCATCAAATGATTTAAAGCGACTCGGCACTTGAAAGGTGGATGTTATACCAAGTATACTAAACCAGGTGTATCATCTACAAGACCTAACTAGGTCTACAAATAAGCTCGTGAGCTATTCGGAGTTTGACTCACTAAAAACTCGTTTGAACTTTGTTGGGAAATTTAGTTTATAGATTTTGATGAATGCCGTAAAACGTAAACTAGAAAGTTGGCACCCCATTTTCCTTGTAATTTTCATTGTAATAGATAGGGCTGAAAAGCTAAGTCAAGTCAGCCATGCCTGGAAATACAAGAAGTCAATCAAGATCAAGTGAAGACTCGTTGTGGAAAGCAGTGAGTATGGCAAGAAGGAAGATCAAGAACTTAACTGAAGATGTATCAGCTGAGGAACAGCTGAATGAAGAGTCAGTCAAAGTCAACTCAAGAAGCCAAGTCTCAAGTTGAAGTGACAGATAAGTCTTAAGTCACCTGGGGAAAAGGCAGCAGTCAAGAGGAGTAAACTGAAATGAATCTGTTGCACAGAAGTCAAGAACATTACTTAAATAAGTAATACTTCCATGTTGCCAGGTCTTAAAGTGCTCATCCTAGAAGCGTGTAAAAGGAATAAACAAATGGTACGCACTGCACCTCGTGTCAGAACCTGAAAAGCTGCACATTTATTTAATACGAGGAAAGGTCTACATCTCAAGATTGAGGACCAATAAAAGACAAGCCAACGAACACAAGTGATTTTTGAAAATCAGCCTATCTCTTCAGCGGGCAGATTTTTGAAAGTTCACTATAAAAGGCTGAGGAAATTCATTGAGAAAAGGTCACCTTGACTACCTGAACCACGAACAAGCAAGCAATATTCAAGCTGTAAACCAGCAAATATTCTCAAAGATATTCAAGCAAATCCTCAAGCCTGAAACTCAAAGGAAATCAATCCAACACAAAGCTGTGAAGGAAAGACAACTTCAAACTGTTGAAGAGGAAACTTTTGAAGAATCAAAAAGGGGTCTACTTTCCAAGGAGGATTGTAGAAAGGTTCAAGGTCAAACCAGTATCAAGTTATTGGAGGGCTTCGTGATGAAATCCAAGAGCTTGAGAAAGTGATTTGAAAGCAAAAGGCGGTACCGCCACTGTGAAGAAGTTTCGAGTCGGACGAGAAACCAGCTATGTGACCAAGGTTGTCTCTAGAATGTTCACCACTCTGTAAACAAATCTGTTACTTAGTGGATTCCTCCAGGAGTTGGAGAAAAGAGGATTAGAAGAATTACCCCATCTTTGAACCTCTATAAAAATTAACTGTGTCATTTATTTTTCAGCACATTTACATTCATGCATACTCATTTTATATATGCTGATAAACTTATTTGCTATCCAAACTGATTAATAACCAAGAGCTAAAATCAAGTGTTAAAACAAGTTTAAAACAAATCAAAGGGTGTTAAGTCTTCACGATAAAACCAACACGACCAAGTTAAGGTTTAGGTTAAGCAGTGAGTTATTCTATCAACGGCTCTATCGAGTCTGTTGAGTGGCTAACTCTGCTGAATAACCAACTTAGTTGTCCCTCAAGGACTTAGTTGTCTGTCTTAACTCTGTAATATTTCTAAAGGACTAAAATCGAAAAGTTGGTAAGGTTTATTCAACCCTCCCCCCTTCTAAACCTTACTCACACCCCTTGGGACATACAAGCTGTATCAGAGCGGTTGGTTCATTGAGCCTTCCACACTGGTTACTGAACTAGATCTCTATCTTTTCAAAAAGGTTTCAAACTCTTGTATTTTCAATATCTTTCATTTTTAAGCAAAGTTATTATCATGGAAGCAAATTTGACACGTATTCTTATGTTCACTGTTGAGGAATTTGACGTCTGGAAAATTCGAACGCAGGCTCATCTATCTGATTTACATGATGAAATGTGGCTAGTGATAGAGGATGGGCCACTACAAATACTTAAGGTGAACACAACTGTAAGAATAGCAGCTGTAGTAGCAGAAGCGGATGAAGAAAGACTAGCCATGGTTGAAAAGCCAAGGACTGAGTGGACTAACGATGATAGAAAGAGATACAACTTGTTCAATGTAGCCAAGGACATACTCTACAAGACATTGGATAAAGTAATGTTCAATAAAGTCAAATCTTGCAAATCTGCAAAAGAAATCTGGGATAAACTAACTTTAATTTGTGAAGGATCTGAACAAATTAAAGAAAATAAATTGTCTGTTGCTGTACAAAAATTTGAAAATTTGAAAATACTTGCAGGTGAAACCTTGGATCAGCTGGATGCCAGATTCATCGAAATCACAAATGAGCTATCAGCACTTGGGAAAGAATATACACAAAAGGAAATGTGTATGAAGATTCTGAGAAGCCTCCCAGCTGGATGGGAAATGAAGGTCATGGCCCTGAGACATTCAATGAACCTCACAACAACATCTAATCATGAACTATTCTCAGATCTCAAAGCCTATGAGTTTGAGCTGAGAAGAAAAGAGCAAGAGGAGATAGATGTACCTAAAACAGCTGCACTTATAGTCAAGGATGGAAAGAGAGCTGAAGTCAAGGAAGCCATAGACCAGGAGGAGATTGCCCTAATGGTTAAAAGATTCAACAAGTTCTTCAATAAGAACTATAAAAGAAACAAGGGTGAAACCTCCAGGAGACATTCAGCTCCCTCTAAGTTAAGGGAAGACAGGCCACCCAAGAGAGCTGAGCATCAAAGGGTCGAATATCAGAGAGCTGATAACCCAAGAACAGAGAGAGCTAACCAAAGAGTTGAGAACCTGGGTTGGATTTGCAGACAACCAGGACATTTTGCGATTATTATGTTCCTATCCACCGATCAATAAATACTGAGAATGAAGAAGAAAGAAAATTCTTGAGAGAAAGAAGACAGAAAAGAAGAAATCCATGTTGGTTGCTGAGGCGCCGAGACAAACTAAGTCTAAAGAAGAAAGCGAGATTTCAGAGAGTAGTGAAGCTGACTACTCAAGTGATTCTGAAGAATAAGCCATGATCTGTCTTATGGCTAATGAACAAGATCAACCAGACCAAGAAGATGAGGTACACTCTAACTCATCTCATTTATATTCAAGTGATAGTGATTGTGACACAGAGACTTCATCACCCACTGATCTTTATGATTCATTAGGCAAAATGATGAAAGACTTTGAGCACATTAAATCCTCACACACACTTTTAAATGAGGAAAACAACCAGCTCAAAAGCCAAAACTCACAGCTGACTAAGGAGCTGAGTACTCTAAGTCACATAGCTGATGAGAACAAAGAGCTAAAGGCTGAGAATACCAAACTAGTAGCAGAGATAGCTGCTATAGAAAAGAGAGAAAATGATCTTAAAAATGTGATTGCCTCATTTACAAAGGCGTCCAAATCATTGGATGACCTTATCGTGAGTCAAAAAGAATGTGGAGACAAGACAGGCATAGGATTCAATTGCTTTGTGCACAATCAAACACCTAGAGTGATGTTGGAAAAATGATCTTCAAGCAATGAAGCATCTCAGAAATCCAAAACACCAAATATTGCACCCACATTCTTCCCAAAGCACAATCACCAACAAACTGGCCTTGGATATAAAGGAAAAGGAAAACAGCCAGTTGAGTATGCTGAGAGGACAGTTGAGAAGAAATGTAGCCGAGTTCCTCAGCAAACTCCAAACAGAAAGTACTCTGTGAAGAATAAACAGAGCTACCAAAAACCCTAGAAGTTTTATCTGAGAAACACATATGATCGAATGGTAGAAACTATCCAAGCCAAGCTGATTGGAACAAAGTGAAATATCAGCAAAGACCAATGGAATACAAGCCTAGATGGCAAAGACCTAAACCTCAACAAAGGTCATTCCAAAGGCAAAAGAGCTACTATCAGCACACATATGCACCCAGGCACTACACTCATAAATATCACAACTACCCAAAGAAAGCAATTGCTAAAACACACACAAAGGCATAGAGACAAAAAAGACAGATATATGAACCTAAAGCCCCCAAGCAATTTGCAAATGTAAATTATGATTATGGCACAGATAGATGGCAATCTCTTAGAGTTAAGTCGTTTGGCTATAGGTTGGTTGGATCATCTTACAGCACTAACCCATCAGGACCCAGACAAGTATGAGTACCTAAAAACTAATTTCCTTGATTGCAGGTTCAAGGAACAGCTGAGTGACAAGGAACCTGGTACATGGATAGTGGTTGTTCCAGACACATGACAAGGAACAAGAAAAATCTATCAAGATTCAAAGAAATTAGAGGTGCAAAAGTCATATTTGGAGGAAATGAAGCTCCAGGGAAAATCAAAGGCACATGATCTATCAAGAAGAATGGATTAGAAATCACGGATGTTGCATATATTGAAGGCCTCAACTTCAACCTGCTAAGCATCAACCAACTCTATGACAAGGGCTACAATGTTGGATTCAATATGGGAGTGTGCAAGATTAAAGATACTGAATCAAATGAAATAGTGCTGCAAGGATCAAAACAAAAGAATATGTATGTGGTAGATTGGTCTACTGCTACACCAAGCACTTGTCAGTTAGCAAAGAGCACAGCCGAATGAAGTTGGTTGTGACACAAGAAGCTGAGTCATCTGATCTTCAAGACAATCAACAAGCTTGCAAGGAGTCATCTTGTAGAAGGATTGCCAGACTCCGTGTACAGGAAAGAAAGTGTATGTGATGCATGCGAGATGGGAAAGCAAATAAAATCTTCATTCAAGGATAAGCCAAGTCCTTCTTCAACAAAGATATTACATCTGTTGCATATGGATCTATTTGGTCCAGTTGAGCCAGCCAGCATAAGTGGAAAGAAATACACCTTGGTAGTGGTGGATGACTACTCAAGATATACATGGACAATCTTCATGTGCAAAAAGAAGGAAACTTTGCAGAAGTTACCTCAGCTGATGAAAAGAGTTCACAATGAAAAGAGCCAAACCATTATAAAGACAAGGTCTAACAGAGGAAATGAGTTTGTCAATGGGATAATAACTCAGTATTGTGTTGAAAATGAAATTGCACATGAGTTATCTGCAGCAAGAACTCCACAGCAGAAATGAGTAGCTGAAAGAAGGAACAGAACTCTCAAGGAAGCTGCAAGAACCATGTTAGATGAAGCTGGATTGCATAAGAGATTTTGGGCTGAAGCCATTAACACAGCATGCTATACTCAAAATAGATGCATGATCAACAGGCAATTGACCAAGACTCCCTATGAAATTTGGACAGGGAGAAAGCCAAATGTTGGGTACTTCAGGATATTTGGATGTAAATGCTTCATCCACAACAATGGCAAAGATAAATTAAAGGCTTTTGATGCTAAAGCTGATGAAGGTATCTTTTTGGGATACTCAGCTGAGAGCAAAGCCTATAGAGTGTTAAACAAAAGGACTATGGTCATAGAAGAGTCTATCCATGTGGTTTTTGATGAACCTAATGTGAGTGGAGAAGACTTTGAAGAGTTAGTTGACAAGTTGAATCAGCCAACTATGAAGAAGAGTCCTTATGTTGAAGCTGAAATAAGAGTAATCAACTCAGATGAAGATGAGATAGTTGAATCTCAAAGACAGCTAGAAAGTCTACAGCTGAATGAAGATGAAAGAGTTGTTCAAGACAACGCAGCTGCGAGACAGCTGAACCCAACTGACTTGCTTCAACCTGATGTGAGATGGCTGAGAGACCATCCACCAGAGCTAGTTATTGGAGATGTTAGAGATGGTGTAAGAACCAGATCCAGAGCTCAGCAAGAAGCAATGTTCACTTGTTTTATTTCCCAAATAGAGATAAAAGATATGTCTCAAGCGTTGGATGACACACATTGGATTCAAGCCATGCAAGAAGAGCTGAATCAGTTTGAAAGGAACAAAGTATGGGAATTGGTGCAGAGACCAACCCATCAAAATGTTATTGGTACAAAATGGGTTTTCAGAAACAAGATGAATGAGGAAGGATATGTGGTAAGAAACAAAGCAAGATTGGTAGCCAAATGGTATTGCCAAGAAGAGGGGATAGATTTTGATGAAACCTTTACTCCTGTTGCAAGATTAGAAGCAATAAGGATGTGAAAAGTGCATTTTTAAATGGACTGTTAGAGGAAGAAGTCTATGTTGAACAACATCCAGGTTTTGAGCAGAAGACTATTAGAGATTAGGTGTACAAGCTCAAGAAAGCATTATATCGATTAAAATAGGCACCAAGAGCATGGTATGATACATTATCTCAATTACTAACTGATAATGGATTCACCAAAGGTAAAGTGGATAGAACACTCTTCAGAATTCAAGATGGAGAGAGTATACTACTTGTTCAAATATATGTGGATGATATCATTTTTGGATCCACAAATAAAGAGTTGTGTGATAAGTTCTCAAACCTCATGCAAGGAAATTTTGAGATGAGCATGATGGGAGAGCTGACTTTCTTCCTAGGACTTCAAGTTAAACAATTGAACGATGGGACTTTCATAAGTCAAACAAAGTACACCAGAGATTTAATGAAGAAATTTGGTATGTAAGAGAAGTCTTCTGTGAAAATACCAATGAACACATCAGTCAAGATGGACATGGATGCAGATGGTAAGGCTGTAGACCAAACAAAATATAGAGCACTTATTGGATCATTGCTCTACTTAACAGCCACCAGACCAGACATCACCTTTGCAGTAGGTGTATGTGCAAGATTTCAATCTGCCCCAAAACAGAGCCACATGACTGCAGGTAAGAGAATCCTAAGATATTTGAAGGGATGCCAGGAAGTTGGCCTATGGTATCCAAAGAAAGGTGGATTCAAGCTCATTGGTTATTCTGATTCTGACTATGCTGGATGTAGAGTTGACAGGAAGAGTACATCAGGTACATGTCAAATACTTGGAAACAGATTGGTTTCTGGTTTAGTAAAGCAAAACTCAATAGCTACATCCACACCGGGAGTACATACATGGGCGGGCAATTGTACAGCCCAAGTCTTATGGATGAGACAAAGAAATGAGAGATTATGAAATTGAAGAAAAAGAGTTTCCAATTATGTGTGATAACACAAGTGCTATTGCAATCACTCAGAATCCTGTGTTGGATTCAAGAACAAAGCACATTGATGTCAGATATCATTTTATAAGAGATCATGTTGAAAAGAAAGACATCACTTTGGAATATATCTCAATTGATAAGCAGTTAGCTGACATATTCACCAAGCCTTTATGTGAGTCAAGGTTTGAAGAACTTAAGCATGAGCTAGGGTTAATTGAGCTGAGTTAACACTCAGAAGACTCAATCAACAGAGATAAAATATGAGAAAGTGAGAAAAAAACAGGTTTCTCACATCAGCCAAGTGAAACAGCCGTATCGAGAAGTCAGTTGTATCGAGTTAGCTGATAGCTGAGTCACTGAATAAGAAAATAGAAGCAAAGTTAAGTTAGTTTTGATATAAGCTGAATCATTTATCAGCGTAATAATGACGGGTACAGTCAAAAGCTGCACAGTAAGCATATGATTAGATATAAATGATGTTGCATTAAATGCGAGGAATTAAATGCGGTTTGACGTGCTAAATCTGAGCCGTTGATCTTGATCAAAATTTCAAAATCCAAAGACATGTCCTTTCATAACCCTTATATATTCATTTTTTTGTATTCTCTCTCATTCGGAAATTGTTCATCTTCAAGCAAAAGGAAAGCAACCTATTTTCTCTCTCGAAAACCCTAAGTGTCCACAAGCAAGATCTTCAAGTTTTAATCTGTAAAAATCTCTAAAAATGGCACCTAAGTTTGATTTCGTCAAGCTATCAAAGCAGATCCACTCAGGATCGTCAGTGGACTTCAAAGGCATGGTAAAGCAGGGTTCTGATGAAACCCTAGTGAAGAAGATTGCTAAAATGTTGGAAAATTCAGGTCTTAAGGCTTTTCTGACTTTGGAATACTCGCATACCTATCTCGAGGAGGTACCGCAGTTTTATGTTAATGCAGAAGTGCAGGACGAAGTGTTGGGAAATTTATTTATTATATTTTGATGAATGCCATGTAAAATTTAGACTAGAAAGTTGGCACCCCATTTTCTTTCTAATTTGCATTAAAATAGATAGCTTGTACGATTGAGTCAAGTCGGTTATGGTGGATATACAAGAAGTCAATCAAGACAGGATGAAGACTCATTGTGAAGCAAATTTGAGTATAGCAATGAAAAGAAGACAAGAACTCGATCGAAGGAGTAGCAATGGCGATATGATACAGCTGTGTGAAGTGTCAGTCAAGTCAACTCAAGATAGCCAAGTCTCAAGTTGAAGTGACAGATGAGTCATCCAATGATTAGGAGCTTACTAGAAGTCACCTGGGGAAGTTAAGGAAAGGCAGTCAAGTCAAGACAACTGAAAAGAATCCGTTGCACAGAAGTCAAGAATATTACCTAAACAAGTAATACTTCCATGATGCCATGTCTTAAAGTGCTGAGTCCTAGAAGTGTGCAAAAGGAATAAACCAACGGGAAGCACTGCACTTTGTGTCAGACTCTGAAAAGCGGAATGTTTATTTAGTACGAGGAAATTTCAAGATCAAGGACTGCAACAAGACAAGCCAACAAACACAAGTGACTTTTGAAATTAGCCTATCTCTTCAACGGGCAGATTTTTGAAAGTTCACTATAAAAGGCTGAGGAATCACTCTGAGAATAGGTTACCTGAACCATAAACATTCAAGCTATCATTCGAGTTGTAACCTGCAAAATACTCTCAAGTTATTCAAGCAAATCCTCAAGTCTAAACATCGAAGGAAATCGATCCAACACCAAGCTGTGAACGAAAGACAACTTCAAACTGTTGAAGAGGAATCTTTTGAAGAATCAAAAGGGGTCTACATTCCAAGGAGGATTGTAGAAAGGTTCAAGGTCGAACCAGTCTCAAGTTATTGGAGGGCTTCGTGATCAAATCCAAGAAACTTGAGCAAGTGAGTCGAAGTAGCAAGGCACGCCGCCTGTGAAGAAGCCGAGTCGCACGAGAAGCCATCTCGTGTGACCAAGGCATCTCGGATCGAGTCCCAAGGATCAAGTCGGTTGTGTGATCAAGACTTGTATCTACGGACCGATAACCACTTTGTACTACGATCAATACTTAGTGGATTCCTCCAGAGTTGGAGAAGAGGGGAGTAGAAGAATTACCCCATCTTGAACCTCTATAAAATTTATTGTGTCATTTACATTTCAAAGACTTACTTTACGCATATCATTTAATATTTCTTTGATAATTTGCTATTCAATTGATTATTAACAAAATGCTAAAACCAAGTGTTAAAACAAACTTAAACCAAATTCAAGGGTGTTAAGTCTTCCGCTGAAAATCTTATCACAGCCAAGTTAAGTATAAGACTAAGCGGCTAAGTTATTCTATCAACACCTCGATCCGAGTCATGTTAAGTGGCTAACTCTGCTGGTTAACTAACTTAGTTGTCCATCAAGGACTTAGCTGTGAAATTAACTCTGAACAATTTTAAAAGGACTAAATCGAAAAGTTGGTAAGGTTTATTCAACCCCCCCTTCTAAACCTTACACTCACACCCCTTGGGACCTACAAGTGGTATCGGAGCGGTTGGTTCATTGAGCCTTCGTCTTTCAAGTTCTTGAACTAGATCTCCAATCTTTCAAAGAAGTTCTTTTAACACTTGTTCTTTCAAAAGTCTTTTTGCTAAGTTATTATCATGGAAGCAAATTTGACACGCATTCCTATGTTTACCATTGAAGAATTTGATGACTGGAAAATACGTATGCAGGCTCATCTATCGACTTTACATGATGAAATGTGGATAGTGATAGAGGATGGGCCACTGCAAATAATGAAGGTGAACACACAAGGCAAGGAGAGTGCTGCAAGGAGAGGAGGATTCTCCTCCTAGACCAGCTATGGTTGAAAAGCCAAGAGCTGAGTGGACAAATGATGATAGAAAAAGATACAACCTTGACAATGTGGCCAAGGATATACTTTACAAGACTTTGGACAAATCCATGTTCAACAAAGTCAAATCTTGCAAGACAGCCAAAGAAATCTGGGATAAATTAACCCTAATTTGTGAAGGATCTGAGCAAATCAAGGAAAACAAATTATCTGTTGTTGTTCAGAAATTTGAAAACTTTAAAATGCTTGCAGGTGAAATGACGGACCAGCTGGATGCTAGATTCACTGAAATTACAAATGAACTCTTAGCACTTGGGAAAGAATACACACAGAAGGAGATGTGTATGAAGATATTGAGGAGCCTCCCAGCTGAGTGGGAAATGAAGACCATGGCTCTAAGACACTCGATGGACCTATCAAAAACATCCAATCATGAACTATTCTCAGATCTCAAAGCCTATGGATTTGAGCTGAGAAGAAAGGATCAAGAGGAGACAGCTGTACCTAAAACAGATGCACTCGTAGTCAAGGAAGGGAAGAGAGCTGAGACCAAAGAAGTCATTGACCAAGAGGAGATTGCCTTGATGGTTAAAAGATTCAACAAGTTCTTCAACAAGAACTACAAAAGAAACAAAGGTGAATCCTCTAGAAGACATTCAACTCCCTCCAAGTCAAGGGAGATAGGCCACCAAAGAGAGCAGAATATCAAAAGATTGAATATCAAAGAGCAGATAACCCAAGAAACGAGAGAGCTGATCAAAAAGTTGAAAACCTGTGTTGGAATTGCAGACAACCAGGACACTTTGCCATTGACTGTCCATATCCTGTAGTGAATAAATACAGGAATGAAGAAGAAAGAAAAGTCTTCAGAGAAAGAAGGCAAGAAAAGAAAAGAGCAATGTTGGTGGTCGAGGCTAGCGTCACAAACAAAGTCGAAAAGAAGCAAAGACACCTCGAGAGAGTAGTGAAGCCGACTACTCAAGTGACTCGAAGAAGAAGCCTTAACTGCCTAATGGCTAAAGAACAAGATCAACCACGACCAAGAAGATGAGGAACACTCTAACTCATCTCATTCGATTCTAGTGATAGTGATTGTGACACACACACTTCATCACCCACCGATCTTTATGATTCATTAGGCAAAATGATGAAAGATTTTGAGCACATTAAATCCTCACACTCCCTATTAAATGAGGAAAAGCGGCCCACTCAAAAGCCAAAACTCACGGTGACTAAGGAGCTAAGTACTCTAAGTCACATAGGCGATGAGAACAGAAAAGTCAAGGTGAAAATGCTAAACTAATAGCAGAGATAGCTGCTATAGAAAAGAGAGAAAATGATCCCAAAATGTGATTGCTTCATTCACAAAGGCATCTAAATCATTGGATGACCTTATCATGAGCCAAAAAGAATGTGGAGACAAGACAGGCATAGGATTCAATTCCTTTGTGCATAGTCAAACCCCAACGTGATCTTGGAAAAAGGATCTTCAAGTAATGAAGCATCTCAAAAATCCAAGACACTAAATGTTGCACACACAGTCATTCCAAAGCACAATCACAAACAAAGCGGCCTTGGATATAAAGGAAAAGGAAAAAGCATTGATTGAGTATCTTTGAGAGGACAGTGAGAAGAAATCCGCAGAGTTCCTCAGCAAACTCCAAATAGGAAGTACCCTGTGAAGAAGAAACAAAGATACCAAAATCCCCAGAAGTTCTATCAGAGGAACACAAATGATGGGAATGGTAGAAACTACCCAAGTCAAGCTGATTGGAATAATGTGAAATATCAGCCAAGACCTATGGAATACATGCCAAAATGGCAAAGGCCTAGAACTCAGCAAAGGTCATTCCAAAGGCGAAAGAGTTATTATCAGCACACATATGCACCCAAGCACTACACTCGGAGATATTACAATTACCCAAAGAAGGCAATTGCTAAAACACACACACAGTCATAAAGACAAAAGAGACAGTTGTATGAACCTAAAGCCCCCAAGCAATTTGCCAAAGTAAATTATGATTATGGCACAGATAGATGGCAACCCCTTAGAGTCAAATTATTTGGCTATAGGTTGGTTGGATCATCTTACAGCACTAACCCCTCAGGACCCAGGCAAGTATGGGTACCTAAAAACTAATTTCCTTGATTGCGGTTCAAGGAAGTGAGTGCCAAGGAACCTGGTAGATGGATAGTGGTCATTCGGACACATGACAGAAACAAGAAAAATTTGTCAAAGTTCAAGGAGATTAGAGGCTAAAGGTCATATTTGGAGGAAATGAAGCTCCAGGGAAATAAGAGGCACTGGATCCATCAAGAAAAATGGATTAGAAATCACATATGTTGCATACGTTGAATGCCTCAATTTCAACTTACTAAGCATCAGTCAACTCTGTGACAAGGGCTATAATGTTGGATTCAATATGGGAGTGTGCCAAATCAAAGACACTGAATCAAATGAAGTAGTGTTGCAATGATCCAGACAAAAGAACATGTATGTGGTAGATTGATCGACTGCCACACCAAGCACTTGTTTGTTGGCAAAGAGTACAGCCGAATCAAGTTGGTTGTGGCACAAGAAGATGAGTCACCTGAATTTCAAGACAATTAACAAGCTTGAAAGGAGTAATCTTGTAGAAGGACTCCCAGACTCAGTGTACAAGAAGGAAAGTGTTTGTGATGCTTGCCAGATGGGAAAGCAGATTCAATCATCATTTAAAGAGAAGTCAAGTCCATCTTCAACAAGGATATTGCATCTGTTACACATGGATCTATTTGGTCCAGTTGAGCCAGCCAGTATAAGTGGGAAGAAATACACTCTAGTAGTGGTGGATGATTATTCAAGATATACATGGACAAGCTTCATGTGTAAAAAGAAGGAAACCTTGCAGAAATTACCTCAATTGATGAAAAGAGTTCAAAATGAGAAGAATCAAACTATTATAAAGATAACATCTGATAGAGGAACTGAGTTTGTTAATGGAATAATTACTCAGTATTGTGTTGAAAATGGTATTGCTCATGAGTTATTTGCAGCAAGAACTCCACAACAGAATGGAGTAGCTGAAACAAGGAACAGAACTCTCAAGGAAGTTGCAAGAACCATGTTAGCTGCAGCAGGGTTGCCTAAAAGATTTTGGGCTGAAGCTATAAACACTGCATGCTATACTCAAAATATATGCATGATAAAGAGACAGCTGACAAAGACTCCCTATGAAATCTGGACAGGGAGAAAGCCAAATGTTGCATACTTTAAAATATTTGGATGTAAATGCTTCATCCACAACAATGGGAAGGATAATCTGAAGGCTTTTGATGCCAAAGCTGGTGAAGGTAACTTCTTGGGATACTCAGCTGAAAGCAAAGCCTATAGAGTGCTGAACAAAAGGACTATGGTCACAGAAGAGTCTATCCATGTGGTTTTTGATGAACCTAATGTAAAAGGAGAAGACATTGAGGAGTTGGAAAATAAGCTAAATCGGCCCAACCATGCGAGAAAAGTCCTTATGTTGGAGCCGAAATCGAGTAATTAATCAAGGTGAAGATGAGATAGTGAATCTCAAAGACAATTTGGAAAATCTGCTTGACTAAGTGATGATGAGAGAGTTTCAAGATAACACAACGCAACACGATCGAACCAGTGACTTACTCCAACCCGATGTGAGATGGCCGAGAGACCATCCACCGAGCTAGTCATTGGAGATGTAAGAGATGGTGTGAGAACCAGATCGAGCTCAACAAGAAGCAATGTTCACTTGTTTTATTTCCCAAATAGAGCCAAAAGATGTGTCCCAAGCATTGGATGATGCCCATTGGATTCAGGCCATGCAAGAAGAGCTGAATCAGTTTGAAATAAACAAAGTATGAGAATTGGTTCAAAGACCAACCCATCAAAATGTTATTGGCACAAAGTGGGTCTTCAGAAACAAGATGAATGAAGAAGGTTATGTGGTAAGAAACAAAGCAAGATTGGTAACCAAAGGGTAATTCCAAGAGGAAGGAATAGATTTTGATGAAACCTTTGCCCCTGTTGCAAGATTAGAAGCAATAAGGATGTTTCTTGCCTATGTTGCACACAAGAACTTCACTGTATATCAAATGGATGTAAAAAGTGCATTCCTGAATGGATTATTGGAAGAAGAAGTCTATGTTGAACAACCTCCAGGATTTCAGCATAAGACTCTTGGAGATAAAGTGTACAAGCTCAAGAAAGCTCTATATGGTTTGAAACAAGCACCTAGAGCATAGTATGATACATTATCTCAATTTCTGACAGATAATGGATTCACCAAAGGTAAAGTGGATAGAACACTCTTCAGAATTCAAGATGGAGAGAGTATACTGCTTGTTCAAATATATGTGGATGACATTATTTTTGGATCCACAAACAAAGAGCTGTGTGATAAATTCTCAAACCTCATGCAAGGCAAATTTGAAATGAGCATGATGGGAGAACTGACATTGTTTTTAGGACTTCAAGTTAAACAGCTGAAGGATGGAACCTTCATAAGTCAAACAAAGTATACCAGAGATTTAATGAAGAAATTTGGTATGGAAGAGAAGTCTTCTGTGAAAATACCAATGAATACATCAGTCAAGATGGACATGGATGCAGATGGCAAGCCTGTGGAACAAACAAGATACAGAGCACTCATTGGATCACTGCTCTATCTCACAGCAAGTAGGCCAGACATCACCTTTGCAGTAGGTGTATGTGCGAGATTTCAATCTGCACCAAAAGAAAGCTATATGACTGCAAAAAGAATCCTAAGATATTTGAAGGATTCCAGGAAGTCGGCTTATGGTATCCAAAGGAAGGAGGATTCAAGCTTATTGGTTACTCAGACTCTGACTATGATGGATGTAGAGTTAACACGAAGAGTACTTCAGGTACATGTCAAATGCTTGGAAACAGATTGATTTCCTGGTTTAGCAAGAAGCAAAATTCAATAACCACATCCACAGCTAAAGTTGAGTACATAGTTGTTGGCAGCTATTGTGCCCAAGTCTTATGGATGAGACAACAGCTGAGAGATTATAAAATTGAAGAAAAAGAGATTCCAATTATGTGTGATAACACAAGTGCTATTGCAATCACTCAAAATCCTGTGTTGCACTCAAGAACAAAGCACATTGATGTCATATATCATTTTATAAGAGATCATGTTGAAAAGAAGGACATCACCTTGGAATATATCTCAACTGATAAACAGTTGGCTGACATATTCACAAAGCCATTATGTGAATCAAGATTTGAAGAACTCAAGCATGAGCTAGGGTTAATTGAGCTGAGTTAACACTCGGAAGACTCAAGGAGAAGAGATGAAACAAGAAAAGGTGAAAATAGAGCTGAGTTCGTAATTCAGCTAAGTGAATCAGCCGTATCGGATAATGTTGATCGAGTTAATGGACAAACGGTGAGTACCTATGTGAAAAGAGAGAAGAAGAATTGAATCACTAAGGAGTAAGTTTTGAGTCATTTATGAGCTAAGTGACAAAAACACTGATCGTTTTTAATAAGCGGGAATGTTTTAAGGATGACGTCAGCGTAATAAAGATAGGTACAGTCAACAGCTGCACGACAAAGCATATGATTGGATATAAATGTTGCCGCATTAAATGCGAGCAATTAAATGCTAATCGGCGTGCTAAATCTAAGCCGTTGATCTTGATCAAATTTCAAAAACCGTATTCACGTCCTTTCACAACCCACATATATACCATTTCGTCCGTTTTTCTCTCTCACTTTACACAAACTGTTCATCTCTCCAAAAAGCAAAGACTGTATTTTTCTCTCAAAATCCTACAGATCTCCAGAGTGATTTTCTAAAGTTTTGTTCGGTAAATCTTCAAGAAATGGCATCTACTTACGATTTTGTTAAGTTGGGAAAACAAATCCACACTGGCTCTACTGTGGATTTTAAAGGAATGATTAAACAGGGGTCCGATGAAACCCTTGTGAAAAAGATAGCTGAGAAAGTGGAGAAGTCCGGCCGAAACCCTTTCTCACGATGGAGTTCGAGATGACTTATGTTGAAGAAGTCGCTCATTCTACGTGAATCTTTGAAGTTCACGACGAGGGCATCAAGTCCTCTGTTCATGGCAAAGAATTCACAATCACTGCTAAGGTGGTTTACACAGCTGAGAAGAAGCTGCTGAAGGACGATTACCACAAGCTGATGGATATCGTCGCAAAATGCGTAGACATGAAGTTTGGAAGCCATAACCACTATCAAAAACAAGCCGATCGTCATGGTGCAATCATGGAAGAAAAGAAAGTTAATCGGGCGAACCCGTCTACAAAGCAGACTCTGCCAAAATGTTGGGAACAAGTCCTTCAAGGGCGATGGGTCCTTCGAAGGATCCTTGGGGTATGGCCTTGTTATCGTAGGTTAATAGAGGTGAAAGTTGTTCCTCTCCAACATGGAAAGGCGTTCCATGTTAACAAAAAGATGTTCGATCAAATATCTCGGAGCACGTAAGAGAGCTTACGCCAAAAGGGCGGATACAAGTGAGGGGAATCAGTGACCCTCAAGATCGATGTCTCCTCCCTCCCAAGAAGAAAGGTCGCCCATGCGGTGCAAAGAAGATTGTTGCCCCTACAAAGAAAGAAAAAGAAAATCGCACCGCCCTGCCAGTAAGTCACCCGCCCCCGCAGCGTGTCTCCCCGCCCCGCAGGCCGCAATGGAGAAGGAACCATTAATACCTTCTCCGGTGATTAAGAAGAAGAAGGATCGCCACAACAAGGAAGGCAATTTTGCCTAAGACAATCGCGAAGGCATTTACCTTCGACGAACCGTGAGGTAGTGGAACCGGATGTTCCTCGGTGAAAACCAAAAGAAGAAAAAGAATTTCCAAGCTTTCCGAGCTTGAGAAGATGTAGTCCGCAACTCATTGGAAAAGATATCGAAGCTTTCTTTGGAGAAGTAGAGTCTCGGAAGGTATAGATGAAAACCAAGTCTCATGATGCCGATCAGCAAAGGCAAACCAAAGACTTAGCTGAGGAGCATGAAGCAGCTAAGACAACTAACTCACCTATCGATAGGGTTGTGTCTCCGCCCGCGACAGATGCTGTCGAAAGTAAAGAGCATCAAGCTCTGCTACCTCCCATTCCTGAGACAGAAGGACAACATGAAGATAATGATGATGATGTGATCATGCTGTCTCCACCATATCCAGACATCCAAAATCGTCTGCGTGAATGGAGGAAGTGGAAGCTAAGTCGATCAAGGGAACAGTTCCAAAGACCTGAGTTTATTGAAGAAGAAGAAGAACTGATGAATTTATTGGGGTTAACAACAGTGGTTCAAGCATTGGATGAAGAGAACTGCATAGATATATTGAATATCTTCAAAGAAAAGGAGAATGAAAGGTTGGCAGAAGAGGTTGACGCTCGTGAGAAGGCCAACATCTGTACCTTCACTGGAACCACTGAGCATACTCATCCCCACCTCGACGTTCTTTCAGAAAGTGATGAGTATTTGGACCCTGCTGCAGATACAGAAAAATTGGAAATGCAGCAAGCCATGCGGGAATCCAGAATGATGCATGAGCAACAGCTGATGGAAGGACCTGGAGAGTCTTCCAAATCACAGCTAGAAATTGACCCTATGGAAATGGTGCAGCAGATTGCAACTGTTGTTGCTGCGACCACTTCCCCAGCTCACTCTGAGGAAGGTTCTAGGGGAATTGGCAATGAACTGGGAACTTGGGAACCCAAGTAGAGCCAACCCCTATTGAAGGTGTCTTACCACCTACCCCAACGGCTGAACACTCACAGGAAACAGTCGGGAGTCGGGAGAAGAGTGACCCCATTCCAAGTCACTCAGCTGGTGTGCCAGCTGAGGGGGAAACTACCTCCACTGCAGCCAGGTCGGAGAATGTTGCAGACGACTCCACCAAGAATCTAGGAGGGGAAGTGGAGAAGGAACAACAAAAGGAAACACAAGACAAGTTGTCACTAACGAGGCTCGCATGTTGAGACTGTCTCGATTGAGGTGTCAATCGCTCGCGTGCCAATGACGTTGTTGATGCAATCGAGGCACAGGATGGATCTGCCCCGGGAGTTAACACTCTGGGCAATGAAAGTGCAATCCATGGAGTTGAGACTCCAGTGGATGCCACCTCCGAAGACCCTAAGACAGTTGAGACTGTCGAAGGGATAGTCCAAGGCCTTGCTGCAGTTGAGATTGCAGGAGGTAGTGAAGGCCTACGGGAGGTTGAGACTTCCCGAGGTAAAGAAACAGAAACATAGAACATTCCTCCTATCATTGATGCATCTGAGAACGAAATAAGTGCCCTTCATGATTCCCAAGACAACCCAGACGTAACGTTTCTTGGATCTGAAGGTGAAGATGAAGCTGAGTCATCCCCCATTGCAAATCCAAAAGACTCAACTAGGGATGTTCTCCCAAGCATAAGTAAGACCTTTAAGGCTACTCCGACATTCAACTTCGATGATGAGCCACCTCTTGAAATCTCATCATCTTCCAATGACGCCACCGACAAGGCCGAGGACCGGACAACTCAAAAGGAAAAACCGGTGAGACCGACGGTTGTTGAGACAATGAGCTCGGCCACTGGTCCATACCACAACAGACCCGGTGAATCACAATCACGCGCGAGCTCCCAAAGCGTGCAGAGATCGACTCAACCGGGCACATCACGGCCACAAGTCGATTGAAGCATTCCCTATGTCCGTGATGATGCGTTTGAACAAACTTTCCTTTTTCACTAGAGCTACCTGATCTTGATGAAGAATCAGCTAGATATCAACGACGTTTCCATAAACCTGATCCAGTTATTCCCACAGATACCATCGTCCCAACAAATTTTGACTTTGACGCTGCTTGGCCACCAGCTGAGAAGGAGGTAACAGCTGAAGTTCGAGAAGTCTTCAAGGCGATTTTTGCAGATATAGAGAAGATGGAAAGGCACCAGGACTCACTAGACATGAGGCTAGATAATAGAGATGCTAATCTTACTGCCGATCTGTATGGAATAATAGTCAGGATCCGGGAATGGTGGCAACAGTAGTAAACAATGCGTGTGGAACAGGTTCGATACTTTAAGGCATTGTATAACAAGATGTTGATTTGGAGCGCTGATAATGCTGATATGAAGAGAAGAATGCAAGAAAACATTGATAGAATGCATGAATCTCACAACACTGAAATGCAACTGCTGCGTGAATTCCACAAGAAAGAACTTTTGCGCGTCGAGGAGACTATGGAAAATAAATTCAGCCTCCTCGTGGCTGAAATGAAGCTGGTGGCAGCTGAATCAAAAGCCACTCGCTCAGAATTTCGAGCAGCATACTCCGCAGCAGAATCCAAACAGAACTCAGCTATCAATCGCCTAGATTTTATGCTTGCTGGCATGTTTCTAGGGGTTCCTCTCTCCTTTGATGATGCCAAAAAAGGGGAAGAGGAATACCTAAAGGCGTTCAAAGGATCCGCAGCCGAGAAGAAGGACGCAGTTGTGAAGGAGAAGATAGCTGAAGAGCAGAAGAAAGAAAAGGGAAAATCAGTTGAGGGGGAAGGTTCGAAAGACATGACTGTAATGGTTGCTAGAACCTCTCAACAAGGACTTGTCACAGCTGACATAATCAGCAAACTTCCAGTGACTATGCCGCTCCAACACTCTGTTGTGCCCATGTCTGAGAAGAGGAAAATAGTAGAAGCAGAGATGAAGGTGGTTGAAAGAAAGATGGATGCCCGTGCGATGGACATACTGAAACAATACGGAGGCATTCCGGCAGGAAGAGACACATATGCCATTTCAGACGTCGGAACCGAGCCTAGATCTATTGATGAATTCAAGACGCTCGCATCCGAGGGATACTTCGGGAACTTGACCATGGCCCAAGCCTGGGACTTGTATTGGGAAAAAGGGCTCAAGTTGTGCGAAGAAGCCGACAGCAGCAGACTCCAGATCACTACCGGGTCACTCCTTTGGAAAGAAAAAGGCCCCGTACAATACACACCCAGAGGAAGAGGTAGAAGCAGTGGAGGAAGAGGTTTCAAACCTAGACCTCTACCCAAAAACATCGAATATATAGATCCAGGGAAGAAAGGAAGGATCTATTGGGCTGGGTATGATGAAGTAGCCAACATGCAAGTGGCCAGGAACAATGCTGAATATGTAAAGAGAATCGAAGAAGAAAATAGAAGACAAACTCAGTTGTGAGAAGAGAGACAAGAAAGAAAAAGAAAAGATGAAGTCGCGGAAAAGCTTATTAGAAAAAAAGAAAGAAGAAGAAAAGAAGAGAAAGAGATCGAGGAAGACACAGATGAGTCAAGAGGAAAGAAAAAGAGCGAAGGCGATGAAGTGTTGTTGTCCACCCCTTCATGTATTTTACCATTGTAAATGCATATGTATGTAAGTCTTCTATACATTGAATAAGAATCTAAAATTTCTACATTTTTGCATAGATATAGAATGCCATATTTGCTCTGATACACTCTGTAAACAGCTGTGTAAAGGACAAGAATGTTATGATCAATAAAAAGATCGAATTCTACGCATACATTCTCTGTTTCTACATTGTCTGTATGTATCCTTTCTATTTACATTTTGAATGTATGTTTTAAGTTTTGGCATCATCAAAAAGGGGAAAATTGTTGGGAAATTTATTTATTAGATTTTGATGAATGCCATGTAAAACTTAGACTAGAAAGTTGGCACCCCATTTTCTTTCTAATTTGCATTAAAATAGATAGGGTTGTACGAGCTGAGTCAAGTCGGTTATGGCTGGATATACAAGAAGTCAACTGAAGACTGGGATGAAGACTCCGCTGTGAAGCAGTTGAGTATAGCAATGAAAAGAAGACAAGAACTCGATGAAGGAGTAGCGACTATGATATCTGGTGTGTGAAGTGTCGTCAAGTCAACTCAAGATAGCCAAGTCTCAAGTTGAAGTGACAGATGAGTCATCCATGATTGGGAGGCGACTCAAGTCACCTGGGGGAAGTTAAGGAAAAGCGATCAAGTCAAGACAATCGAAAAAGAATCCGTTGTTACTGTAAGTCAAGAATATTACCTAAACAAGTAATACTTCCATGCTCGCCATGTCTTAAAGTCTTGAGTCGAAGTGTGCAAAAGGAATAAACAATGGGAAGCACTTGCACTTGTGTCGACTCGAAAAGCGGAATGTTTATTTAGTACGAGAAAATTTCAAGATCAAGGATGCAACAAGACAAGCCAACAAACACAAGTGACTTTTGAAATTAGCTATCTCTTCAATCGTGATTTTTGAAAGTTCACTATAAAAGGCTGAGGAATCACTCTGAGAATAGGTTACCTGAACCATAAACATTCAAGCTATCATTCGAGGTGTAACCTGCAAAATACTCTCAAGTTATTCAAGCAAATCCTCAAGTCTAAACATCGAAGGAAATCGATCCAACACAAGTCGTGAAGGAAAGACAACTTCAAATCTGTTGAAGAGGAATCTTTTGAAGAATCAAAGGGGTCTACATTCCAAGGAGGATTGTAGAAAGGTTCAAGGTCGAACCAGTCTCAAGTTATTGGAGGGCTTCGTGATCAAATCCAAGAAACTTGAGCAAGTGAATCAAGTAGCAAGGCAAACGCCTGTGAAGAAGTCAGTCGCACGAGAAGCCATATGTGTGACCAAGGCATCTCCGGATCGAGTCCCAAGGATCAAGTCAGTTGTGTGATCAAGACTTGTATCTGGACTGATAACCACTTTGTACTCTGATCAATACTTAGTGGATTCCTCCAGGAGTTGGAGAAGAGGGGAGTAGAAGAATTACCCCATCTTCGAACCTCTATAAAATTTATTGTGTCATTTACATTTCAAAGACTTACTGTGATATCATTTAATATCTCACGATAATTTGCTATTCAATTGATAATTAACAAAGTGCTAAAACAAAGTGTTAAAACAAACTTAAACCAAATTCAAGGGTGTTAAGTCTTCCGCTGAAAATCTTATCACAACCAAGTTAAGTATAAGACTAAGCAGCTGAGTTATTCTATGAACACCTCAGTCGAGTCTATTGAGTGGCTAACTCTGCTGGTTAACTAACTTAGCTGTCCATCAAGGACTTAGCTGTGAAATTAACTCTGAACAATTTTAAAAGGACTAAATCGGAAAGTTGGTAAGGTTTATTCAACCCCCTTCTTCTAAACCTTACACTCACACCCCTTGGGACCTACACGAAGGAATCAAGTCTTCTGTCCACCACAAGGATATTTTGATAAATGTTAAGGACCTTGCAGAGTATTGTTTGTTGCCATCGGAAGGCATGATGGAGATAAATGGAGTTGTTGTTGATTTGGCTGCTGCATGGAAAGAGATAGCCAAACCGGAGTGCGCTGCTAATGTGATCTACACACCTGATAAGAAGCTGCTGAAGGACGACTATCATAAGATGATGGATGTCGTCTCAAAGTGTGTAGACATGAAGTTTGGAAGCTTTAATCAGTTGTCCAAGACTAAACTGATCGTCATGGCTGCGATCATGCAGGGCAAGAAAGTCAACTGGACAGAGTTTATATACAGCAGACTCTGCCTGAATGTGTTGAATAAAATGTTCAAGGATGAGGATCCTTTGGAGGATCTCTTGGATACGGCCTCGTGATTGGCCACCTGATGGAAGTGAAGGGCATTCCCCTTCGACATGGAAAATCCTTCCATGTCAACAAAAAGATGTTCAGGGCGAACCTCTATGGAGCTCAGAAGAGAGCCCACGCGAAGAAGGCGGAAACCAGTAAGGGGGAATCAGCTGAACCAAAGGACACAGCTGCTACCCCTCCTCCCAAGAATAAGGCTGCCCCTGCAGCTGCGAAGAAGAAGGCTGCCTCTGCAGCTAAGAAAAAAGATGCACCTGCCCCTGCAGCCGAGTCACCTGCCCATGCAGTTGTGTCTCCTGCCCTTGCAGCCGAGGCTGAGAAGGAAACCCAAATCCCTTCTCCAGCCATCAGAAAGAAGAGGACTGCCAAGACAAGAAAGGCAGCGGCCTCTAAGGAAATTCAGAAAGCTTTCACTTTTGAGGAACCTGAGGATATTGAACCAGAGGTTCCCCTGCTACCCAGGAGAAGAAGACTGCTTAGGCGGTCTCAATTGGAGAAGACAGTTGAGCCTACTACTCGGCTGGAGAAAGCATCTGAGACTACTGAATCTCTAGAAGAACAGTCTCCCAAAGTTGTTGATGTACCTGCCAAGTCTGCTGAGGGTGATCAGCAGAGGCCTATTGAAGACTCATTTGGGCGTCAGACAGCTGAGGATAGTGAAGCAGCTGAGACAACTGAACATCCTGTTGAAAAAGTTGTCTCTCCACCTACTACTGATGTTGCTGAAGGAGAAGAGCAGTAGAGTATCTTGCCTTCAATTCCTGAAAAGGAAGGACAAGAAGAAGATGATGATGATGATGATGTTATCATGTACTCTCCAGTATACCCAGACATTCAGCGCCGTCTCCGAGAATGGAGAGCATGGAAGCTAGATCACTCAAGGGCGTAGTCACCCTGAGTATATCGAAGAGGAAGAGGAATTGTTGCGATTTCTCGGAGTCAATACTGTGCTTCAGGCCCTGAATGAAGATAACTGCATGGATATTCTCCACATCTTCAAGGAGAAGGAAAAAGCCAAAGCAGCCGAAGAAGCACAAGCTCTTGAGAAAGCGAAGATGTGCATGTTCACTGGAACTCACGAGCATACTCATGACAATCTAGTTGAGTACACGGACAGTGATGAAGATATGGATCCCGTGGCTGCAACAGAAAAGTCAGACATGCATCAGGCTTTAAGGGAATCCAGAATAATGCATGAGCAGCAATTGTCTGAAGGACCAGGAGAGTCGTCTCAATCTCTCCTGCAAATTGACCATTTGGGAGTGGTGCAGCAGATTGCCTCAGACATCGCTACAGCAATGTCCCCAGTTATATCGGAAGATGGGTCCAAGGGAATTGGCGATGAAACTGGGACTTTGGGCACCCAAGTTGAGCCAACCCCTGACGAAGGTGTTTTACCATCTGCCCCGGTAGCTGAGCACTCAACGGAAGAAGCTGCGAGTCTGGAGAAGAGTGACCCCATCATCGTCGCTCGGTGGTGTCTTGGCCGAGGAGAAACTCACTCCACTGCAACAGGGTCGGAGGATGCTACAGATGACTCTAACTTGAAGCAAGGAGGAGAAGCAGAAACTGAGAAACAACCTCAGCAGAGTGACATGGACGAGGCTCAGACAGTTGAGTCTGTCCCAGCTGAAATGTCAGCTGCTTTGAAGGCTGATGACACTATTCTAACAATCGAGGCACAGGATGGAGATGCCCTGGGAGTTAACACTCTGGGCAGTGAAAGTGCAATCCTAGGGATGGAGACTCATATGGATGCCATGGTCCAAGACCTAAGCCAGTTGAGACTGTCGAAGGGAATGTTGAAGGCCTCGCTGCAGTTGAGACTACTGGAGGTAGTGAAGGCCCAAGGGAGGTTGAGACTTCCCTGGGTAAAGCTCAAGAGACACAGAACATTCCTCCTGTTCAAAGCACTGAATCTGAGAAGGAGATAAGTGCACTTCATGACTCCCAGGATAATCCTGACATATCATTTTTGGGGTCTGAAGATGAAGTTGAGTCCACACCCGTTGCACATCAAAAGGACCCAGTTGAGGATGTTCTCAAGAATACGAGTCAGACGAGTTACAAAGCTGCTCGTCAAACATTCAATTTCGATGATGAACCAAGCCCCCAAGTTTCATCATCATCTGATGACACTGATGATACAGCAGAGGATCCGGTAATTCATTTAGAGAAATCTACTGAGACCGAAGACGCTGTTAAGACGGTTGAGGCTTAGTCAGCTGGGCAACACATTCCAAAAGCCCCAGCTGAAACTGAGTCATCTGCGTAGGCTCCCACAGCTGCAGCAGTAACGACTCCACCAGAAAAATCACAGGCACAAACAGCACAATCAATCCCATATGTGCGAGATGGTGATTTTGAACAAGTATTCCCTTTTTCTATCGAGTTGTCTGAGCTAAAGGAAAAGACTGATAGAGAGCAACGACGATACACTATACGAGAAGATCTCGTAATCCCTACCGACTCCATTGTGCCAGCAAATTTTGATTTCGATGCAGAATGGCCGGCAGCTGAATCCAGTGGGACATCTGAGATTCGTGAGGTCTTCAAGAAGATCTGTGAAGAGATTGAGAAGATCGAACGACACCAAGCCTCACTAGACTTACGACTGGATAATAGAGATGCCACCCTCACAGCAGATTTAAGAGGGATAGTGGTTAGGATCAGGGAATGGTCTCAACAGCAGAGTGCCATGCGATACGAGCAAGTTTGCTATTTCAAGGTGTTATACAATAAAATGCTTGTTTGGAGCGCTGACAACACTTCGAACAGGCACAAAATGCAAGAATATATTGAGCGGCTGCATGCCTCTCACACAACAGAAATAGAGCTACTGCGTGAATTTCAGAGAAAAGAAGTTATGCGCCTCGAGGAGACTATGAATGCAAAATTCAGCCTTCTCATGGCTGAGATGAAATTGGTGGCAGCCGAATCCAAAGCCACTCATTCAGAATTTCAAACAGCTTGTGCAGCAGCAGACTCCAAATAGAATTTCGGGCTCAGCAGACTCGACTTTATGCTCCCAGGCATGTTCCCTGGGGTTCCTCTCTCCTTTGATGATGCCAAAAAGGGGGAAGAGGAGTACCTAAGGAGTTTAAAAGAGGAAAAGTTGGAAGAGTCTGAAGCCAAGGTGACGGCAGCTGAGAAGAAACATAAAAAAGCAGCTGAGGGGGGGAACGTTCAAAGGATTTGACGTTAATGATTCTTGAAACCCTCGGCCACAGGTCATGTTACGGCCTTCATTATCGGCAAACTTCGGTGACTCACGATCGAACACTCTGTTGTGCCTATGTCGGAGAAAACAAAAATCGTCGAAGCAGGGATGGAAGAGTTTGACAAAAGGACGGATGCCCGCATTAAAGAAGTGTTGAAATAATTCGGCGGCATTCTGGCAGGTAAGGATCAAGATGATATTCCTGACAATATCCGAGCCAAGATCCGTTGAAGAATTCAAGACGCTCGAATCTTAAGGATATTTCCAAGGAATGTCACTAGCCCAAGCCTGGGATCTGTACTGGTAAAAGGGTCTTACATTGTGCGAAGAAGCTGATAGGCAGCAGACTACCAGCAGCCAATCAGCTGGCAAGCAGAAGATTCATGTGCAGTATACATCCAGAGGAGGAGGAAGAAGTGGTGGTGGAAGAGGTTCTCTACCTCGTCCAAAACCCAAGAACATTGAATATGTAGATCCAAGAAAAAGGGGAAGGATATACTGGGCTGGGTATGATGAAGTGGCAAACCTGAAAGTGGCAAAGAATAATGCTGGAGCCGTGAGAAGACAGGAAGAGGAGAACAGATGACAATCAGCGTAATGGCTCGAGAGGAAGCGGAAGGATGATGCTTCTAAAAGAGCTTATGAAAAGAAGAAAGCAGCTGAAAAAGGAAGAAAAAAAAAGAGAGTTGATGATTCTGACAGAGCTGAAGAGGATAGAAGGAGGCAGCGAAGGCATTGAAGTGCTGCTGCGAACCCTTCATGTATTTTACTTATGTAAATACACTACTTAAACTATAAAGTTGGCACCCCATTTTCCTTGTAATTTTCATTGTAATAGATAGGGCTGAAAAGTTGAGTCAAGTCAGCCATGCCTGGAAATACAAGAAGTCAACTGAAGACTGAAGTGAAGACTCCGCTGTGGAACAACTGAGTATGGCTAAGAAGGAAGATCAATAACTTAACTGAAGATGTATCAGCTGAGGAACAGCTGAATGAAAAGTCAGTCAAAGTCAACTCAAGAAGCCAAGTCTCAAGTTGAAGTGACAGATAAGTCTTCTAATGATTGGAGCAGACTCAAGTCACCTGGGGAAAAAGGCAGCAGTCAAGAGGAGTTAACTGAAATGAATCCGTTGCACAGAAGTCAAGAACATTACTTAAATAAGTAATACTTCCATGCTGCCAGTTCTTAAAGTGCTCATTCCAGAAGCGTGCAAAAGGAATAAACCAATGGGACGCACTGCACCTCGTGTCAGAACCTAAAAAGCTGCACATTCATTTAATACGAGGAAAGGTCTACATCTCAAGATTGAGGACCAAGAAAAGACAAGCCAACGAACACAAGTGATTTTTGAAAATCACCCTATCTCTTCAACGGGCAGATTTTTGAAAGTTCACTATAAAAGGCTGAGGAAATTCATTGAGAAAAGGTTACCTTGACTACCTGAACTACGAATAAACAAGCAATATTCAAGCTGTAAACCTGCAAATATTCTCAAAGATATTCAAGCAAATCCTCAAGCTTGAAACTTGAAGGAAATCAATCCAATACAAAGCTGTGAAGGAAAGACAACTTCAAACTGTTGAAGAGAAAACTTTTGAAGAATCAAAAAGGAGTCTACTTTCCAAGGAGGATTGTAGAAAGGTTCAAGGTCGAACCAGTATCAAGTTATTGGAGGGCTTCGTGATCAAATCCAAGAGCTTGAGAAAGTGAGTCAAGTAGCGCATTTGCCCTGTGAAGAACCTGAGTCGGACGAGAAGCCAGCTGTGTGACCACGGTTGTCTCTAGACAGTTCACCACTCTATAAACAGATCTGTTACTTATTGTGGATTCCTCCTGGAGTTGGAGAAGAGAGGATTAGAAGAATTACCCCATCTTCGAACCTCTATAAAAATTAACTGCGTCATTTATTTTTCAGCATATTTACATTCCTGCATACTCATCTTATATCTCTTGATAAACTTATTTGCTATCCAAACCGATTAATGAGCAAGAGCTAAAATCAAGTGTTAAAACAAGTTTAAAACAAATCAAATGGTGTTAAGTCTTCCACGATAAAACCAACACAGCCAAGTTAAGGTCAGGTTAAACAGCTGATTTATTCAATCAACATCTCTATCGAGTCTGTTGAGTGGCTAACTCTGTTGAATAACCAACTTAGCTATCCCTCAAGGACTTAGTTGTCTGTGTTAACTCTGTAATATTTCTAAAGGACTAAAATCGAAAAGTTGGTAAGGTTTATTCAACCCCCCTCCTTCTAAACCTTACTCACACCCTTGGGACCTACAAACCTGTTTAATGGGGTTTGTTAAAATAAATGAACCAAAAACTCAAGTTTAGAGATATTCGGCTCGTTAGCTCGCAAGGAAGCTCGCCGGCTCGTTAGTAAGCTAGTATAACTTATACTAATAGTTTGACTTTAATTTTAACTTTTTTTTATATTTACTTATGATAAATATAAAAACATATTTAAATAAACTTATTTGTTTGAATAAAATCATAGGTTTTTTATAGATATATTATGCATTTTATTTTATTTTCGTAATAAATCAAAGAATAATTTAATTTTTAATTGATAATATTTATTAAGCTCGTTTAGGCTTAATTAAGTTCGAAGAAGTTCGTGAGCCATCAATATATATGATATATTAACCTCGAGTTTGATTTAATAATAAATGAGCCAAGCTTAAAGAAGAAAAAAGTTCAGCTCGGCTCGTCTCAGTTGGATTGCAGCTCTAATCACAGTTAATTAATGTTGCATTCCATAAATTGTGGCAAATACAAATAAATATTTTCTCAATACATATTTACTCAAAAATTACATGTAGTAATCAGTTAGCCCTATAGTATTTTTTATTTTTTTGACAAGAAATGTAATTTCGTTCATTCACACTAATAATACAACGATAGAAGACATAAACAAATATGTTAAAAACTAAAAAAGGTGAAACTATAAAAAGATTCATAGTATCTAGGTTAATACCAAAAACCAGCTGAAAACCTGTCATTTTGAAAAATCTGTAGTTCCTAAAATACCCATGATTCCAAATTTGCAATAACTGAATATCACAATCTGATATGTTATCTCTATCGGATGGAAACTGTGCTTGTTTCAATTGTCCACACAAGAAAAAATACTGCACCAAGTTGGCGACAAACTAAACGACGCACTAGACGGCGAAATCACAAATAAGAAAACAAACAAATAACTCATATCTATCTGGGAAAATCACTTATTTAGAAAATTAATTTGAGACAAAATATTATAAGAAATTCCAAAAAAAAAAAAAACATTACAGACGTATCACTTCTATTGAGAAATTTCACCAATGGTAACTAATACATCATAAATACATGTCAATTATCATGCTTGAAAACAAGCAGATAGACTTGAATAAATATTCTAGTTGCATGTGTCTATAAAGCTTTGACGAAGGCTTTAACCGATAATCTTCTATTCCAAGAATAATAGATAAAACGTATATATAGATTCATTTTAATTTGTCTGTCCTCATAAAATTCTGACAATTACAAACACATACTAATAAAATTTACTAAATATATTTTGAATATTCATTTTCAAATGGGAAAAATAACACTTCCATTCAGGAGAAAAGTTACAATAAGAAAATTGAATACAGTCCGACTGATAGAGACCAGGGGCGGAGCATAGTTAGGCCAGCACTGGGCTGAAGCCCAGTGCAAATCTCCAGGGCCCATGTATATATGCATGGACTATTTTCTTAATAGTCTAAATCTAGCCCAACTACCATTCCTTCTAATTTCTCAATCTTTTTTTTTTTTTTTTGCTCTGAGCCCACCAAATCAAATCTACTTGCACAACCCAACTAACTCATATTAAAAAAAATCCATTTAAGTTTTAAATTTAATGGCCTTGAAATAAGCAAATATCAAGACAATTTACAAGATTCAAGTATGACGTTTTCTTTATTCTTGTAATTATTTCTTTGTTGGGTAAGATAAAATAAGCATATTTTTTCTTTAATAGTTGTTTTTTTTTCTCTACAGAAGATAAGGAATAATTTGTTTAAATATTAAAAATGATAAAATGATTTTGGTTCTTCATTGTATTAATTAACAGTCTTTGAAATTATAATTGAAACTAACCCATTCAAATGTGCATTTGGCTCTTGAAAGAGCATTTTATTAATAAAACATGTGACGACGATGCTTTGTAACAACTGAAAGAATATTCTCAGCAATAAGACATGCAAATACGGCACTTCGTAACAGGGACATAATTTTCCTGAAGATTATTTGATGCTTAATAATATAATTTCTATTATTGATGAATTTTATGCTTAGAAACTTCATCAGACACAACTTCATTGAATATTAAAAAAATATTTGTTATATATATTAATAAAAAAATTTACTTCTTAGCCCACCCTATTCTTAATTCCTGGATCCACCACTGATAGAGACAGTGACGGATGGACACTACCCACTATGGGGGCACGTGCCCCCATAGTTTTTTTTTTTAATTATCTATGTATAATATTATTTGTGTAAATTTATAAACTTCATGCACAAAGTGTTTGATAAATGGTTTTATCTTGATTTTGATGATTTTGTTTTTACACCAAAACAATGTTTTTAAATGTTGTTCAAATACTCCTAAATGATTTAAATTGTTTTTTACTAATTTTCCGGAGTATTTCTTCAAGTTTATTTTAGACAAAAATATTGGACAACACTTTTAATGATTTTGTGTTAATGTATTTTTACACCAAAACAATGTTTCTAAATAATGTCCTAATACTCCCGATCGGTCTAAAATGTTTTTACTATTTTTTGGAGTATTTCTTGAAGTTTATTTTTGATATAAAATTGGACAACACTTTTGTTTTGAGGCCAACCGGTCGCCTTATAGGGCATCCCGTACCTAAAAGTTGTGAAAAACAGTGAATAAGCTATTTGCTGAAAAAAGGATGGTTGATCGGTCAACCAGATGGTTGACCGGTGTGGTCGGCCGGTCGTCGACTAGGTGGTCGACCGGTGCGGTCGACAGGGCGTCGGCCGTGTGTCCGGGAGCAATTTTGAAAGCGTAACCTCCTGGACTCGTTTTTTGGTTTTGTCGACCGGCAGGACACAGGGTCGACGGTCGGACCCCCCGTCGATCGGTCGCCCTGTGTAAATGTGTATTCTTATTTTCAAACGTCTATTTGTACGCAACAGGTCGCCCTATGGTTTGACAGCAAAATTATAACCGTTGTGCAGCAGACAGTTTTTCCCTAATTTGTGGGATTGATTTCTAACAGCTATATTCTTCATTTGTCTTGCAATTTTTTACAGATTTCAATCTCCTAGGAAGAGCCTATCATGTTCAAGACATCTTCTATAAATAGATGAAGAATTGAAGCAACACAACAAGAGAGAATACTACAACACAATAAGATACACTCAAGCAAACATATTTGTTCTTCATTGTTATTATTCTTGTTGTAATAGCCTAAGGTCTTTCACTTTCACATCTTGAGGTCTAGGCTTATTTCTTGATTACACTTGCACTCATAATTGTAATATTCATTATCGAGTTGTAATCTTGATTTTGGGTTATCATTCAACACAAGATATCCTTGTGAGTGTTCTTGTGGTAAGAACACACTTGGATGATCTAGGTGATAGGTGCAAGAAGATTGTGGTGATCTTCTTATTGAGGTGTTGAAGAATTTGGTATTCTTCAAGGTTGAAGATTGTGGTAATCTTCACAAGGTGCCGTTGGAGATTGTGGTAATCTTCACAAGGTGCCATTGGAGATTGTGGTAATCTCAAAGGTGGTGTTGTAGAAGAGTGTGGTGCTCTTCAAGGTGATGTTGTAAGGTGTTGTATTAATTTTGGTAATTAATAAAATCTTTTTTCTTTTTGAAATCTATCCCGGATATACTGGGGTAGTAGAGGATTAGGCCCTAGGTGGGTTGAACCTCTATAAATCGATGCGTGTTGTTTACTTTCCGCACCTTTATTATTGTCTTGGCTTATTTGTTTTTGAAAAAGAGGGCATAATCGAAAAGATGGAGATAATCTATTCACCCCCCCTCTAGATTATCGTAGCCGCTTGGACTTACAAGTGGTATCAGAGCCAAACTCTTTGGCAAGCTCGTTCCACATCGCGAGTAAAGAGGAACGATCATCGGCTACGAATGAAGTCTACCTTACCGGCGCCTCCACCACCAAGCCACCACTATTTGATTCCAAAAATTTTACATTTTGGAAAGAAAGAATGGAATGCTATCTACAAGGTTGTGAGCTCGATATTTGGAACACGGTCGTCAATGGAGAATCTATTCCGATGAAAGATACACCTCACACCTCCAAAGCCTTCAAGGAGCTCAAGGATGAAGAGAAGAAAATCATCTCCTTAAATGGTAAAGCTCTTAATATTATTTATTGTTAACTTACCATTTTGGAATATGATCATATTGTAGGAATAAAATCGGCACACGAAGCATGGAGAAAATTAGAAGAAGTATATGCAAATGATAGGAGTCACACAAAAGCATCTACTTCTCAAATGGGTACAACATCAAACCCAACAACATGGGATGAGCTTCCTACAACTTCCAACGACGATGAAAATGAACGTTGTCTTATGGGCTTCGAAGAAAACGAGGTAAGCTCTAAACCCTCTACTTCTTATGACAATGAATTGCAAAATGAGTATAGTGATTTGCAAAATGATTTTGATGAGCTTCAAAATGAATTACAAAGCTTACTTGTTAAATACAAAAATTTGAAAAAGGAATTCAATGTTTTGAAAAATGATAAGGATAGTCTATTTGTTTCTTATGAATCAATATCATGTGCTCACACCACCACACTTGACAAGGTTAGAAACCTTGAAAAAGAAAATAGTACTCTTGTTGAGGATATTAATTGCATGAAAAAGGATTTATCAAAATTCAACTTGAGTACCAATAAAATGTCCAATATTGTTGATATTCTTAATTGTGATAAAGGACTTGATCATAAGCCTAATGTTGTTAATCATATGAAAAGGAATCAAGTCTCTATGCATGTTGGTCATTATGCTCCTCAAATTATTACTTATTTTTATTGTGGTAAAAAGGGTCACACGGTTAATACTTGTCGGGCTAGAAATACTCTAATTATTGTTGGAGACCTAAAAGTCTCAAAGCTAATCCCAAAGGACCCAAATACTTGAGGGTACTACAAAACAATGTCGTATTAGATACCCGGCGGTATAACAATCAAGGAAAATTCATACCGCCAATAAGACATCAAATGACCTTCTCATTTGATCAAAGGAGAAGACTTCACCACAATGAATTTCCAAGAGAAAGAAATTATCAACAATGGGAAGGACACAATCCTTGGAAATGGAGAAATAGGAAGAGTTATCATCAACAAGATGATTTTCAAAAGGGAAGATATCATCAACAATGGGAACGGCCCAACCCATGGAAATGGCGAAATTGGTAAATCGTATCTCCCCATTTAAATATGCATTGTATTTTGATATTATGCATGTTCTTATTTGTGCCTTAATTGTCAAAATGGTTTTTTCAAAATATTTTCGAAGAGGTTTTCTACATATTTGTGTTTTTAAATTTTTTTGAAAAGGAGACCTTGCATAATGTTTTAATAAAATCTTGTGCATTTACTAAGGCTAAAATATTTTATTATCTATGATTTTTTATGGCATAAGCATACTTGTGATATATCTTATTGTTTTTAGCCTACACTTGTATCATATTCGTTTTGTGCTAGACTTGTTTAAGATATGTGTAGGATATATATTTCCTCATCCTCTTCAAGAGATGCTTAAACTATCGAGGTACGCTCATCATTGGTATTCATCATATAGACTCGATATATTTTTATCATATGCCTATGTGCTTGCTTTTCAAGAAATTTCATAGTACCTCATACAAGTGTCACTAAAAGGGTTTTTCGATTTTTGAAAGGCACTAGTCGATAAAGCTTGGTTTTATCCAAGTCTTGTAAATGATTATATTTTGTTTTGATAAAACATTTGATTTTCATCCTTATCTCAAAATTATGCATTTGTTTGCTCATATTCATTTTTGTCAAAACTCTTGTTCAAATGCATCTTTTAAATGAGGTCTCAACTATATGCTCTTGGATTTTCATATTTCAAAAGAGACCTTATATAACTTCCTATAAGCTTATTTGAACTTACATGTTTTATGAAACTCTTGATGATTTGGTTGAAAGCATAGCATGTGTTACTTGTTATTGTATCTCTATTATTCGATATTACTATGCTCTTGTGCGAAGATATCTTGTTAAGATTTTGCAGAAATTGTTTGATATTTTGGAACAAGTTTGATGACCAAAGGGAGGTTAATAGCTCAAAGGTAATGTCAAGAAAAATGTAATGGATTTTGATGAAACATTTGCATCCGTAGCATGTTTTTGAAGCTATTCGCATTTTTCTTGCCTATTCTTGTTTTAAGAAAATTACAAGCTTTACCAAATGGATGTTAATTCCAATTTTCTAAATGGTTTTATTCAAATAGAAGTCTATGTAAAACAACCGGGGTTTGAAAGTTTTTCTAGGCCAAATGATTTTTATAAAAGGCCTTGTATGTTTAAAATAAGCACCCCGTGTACGGTTTGATAGACTTAGCTATTTTTTGCAAAATGATTTTATAAGAGATAAAGTTGACACTACTCTCTTTGTTATTGAAAAAGGGCACTTGGTGTTAAGAATGAAGACAAAGAAAATAAAACAAAAAACGTTTGAAATCATCACCGCCGTCTACCATACTCTCCATCACAGACCTAAAAGTCTTCAAACTAACTTCTCCCTTAAACTTGTACCTAGCGTTCCAATCAGTCGTTAGAGCTAAACTCTCATTATTTCTTAAAACGTCACAATCTTCATTCCTTGGCAGAAGGAACCAGTCACAAATATCCTTCGTCGTCACCACAAAACTCCTATTTTGATCAATCCTAAGAAGCTGGCGTGTGCCATTGAAGTTGTTAATTAACCACCTCAGTATTTTTGTGGAGATTGCATTCACCCCAGCCATCTTCAACAGCCCTCCAAAACCAATGGCTTCAACATCTCTCTTTTGAGCAACAGTAAGCTTTGATACCACTTCACATAGACCTCGTGGTCTATATTGTGTGACAAAATCGCTGCAAAAAATGTTAAAAAAAAGGTAATTCTTATACTTTACATTGCAGACACTAAAAATTGTTAAAAGAGTATAGTACATATTAGCTCTTTTTCTTTTCACTGCAACATTTTTCTCTTGTTGCTGCTTCTTTGGTGGAACACATTCCTCACTTGAGGATGGGTCCTCGTATGGAACCAAAGCCAATGGAGAGATATCATCATGTTCATCCTTTTTTTACCTCTTCACCGGGTTCTTCGTACGCAACATTTTGTTACTGCACACACCAACAACATAAACACCACAGAAATCAATAACTTATAATTTACAGGATAAAAACTAACACTATTCAGACTAATACTTTTCAGTGTAATAACAAATACTATTCAGAGTAAGTAGTAATACTATCCAAACTACTTACTAATACATTTAAAAGAAAAACAGAACAGCAGCACAAAAGCAGGAAACTATGGTTTTATACTAATACTTTTCATTGTAACAACTAATACAATTGAGAGTAACAAGTAATACAAAATACAAAAAACCACCAATAATATACACTTTACTACATGCCATAAAAACATAGAAATCATTACTAACACTTTACATAATATACACTAATATTATTCAAACTAACTACTAATGCATTTAAAAGAAAAACAGAACAGCAGCAAAAAAGCAGGAAACAATGGTTTTGAACTAATACTTTTTTGTAGGTCCCAAGGGGTATGAGTAAGGTTTAGAAGGGGGGGTTGAATAAATCTTACCAACTTTTCGATTTTAGTCCTTTTAAAATAATACAGAGTTAAATACACAGCTAAGTTAGTTAACCAGCAGAGTTAGCCACTCAACAGACTCGATTGAGTTGTTGATAGAATAACTCAACTGTTTAGTCTAAACCTTAACTTGGTTGTGATGAGATTTTCAGCGGAAGACTTAACACCCTTGAATTTGGTTTAAGTTTGTTTTAACATTTGGTTTTAGTACTTTGTTAATTATCAGTTGGATAGCAAATTATCAGCAGATATAAAGTAATATGCAGAAATAAAAATGTTGAAACGTAAATGACACAATAATTTTTATAGAGGTTCGAAGATGGGGTAATTCTTCTACTCCTCTCTTCTCCAACTCCTGGAGGAATCCACTAAGTATTGATCAGAGTACAAAGTGGTTATCAGTCCAGATGCAAGTCTTGATCACACAGCTGACTTGATCCTTTGGGACTCGATGCCGAGATGCCTTGGTCACACAATCAAGCTCGTCCGACTCAGCTTCTTCACAGGGCGGCTGCGCTTGCTACTCACCACTTGCTCAAGCTTCTTGGATTTGATCATGAAGCCCTCCAATGACTTGAGACCGGTCCGACTTGAACCTTTCTACAATCCTCCTTGGAGTGTAGACCCTTTTGATTCTTCAACAGTTTCCTCTTCAACAGTTTGAAGTTGTCTTTCCTTCACAGCTTGGTGTTGGATCGATTTCCTTCGAAAGTTAGGCTTGAGGATTTTACTTGAATAACTTGAGAATATTTTGCAGATTACAGTATGAATAATTGCTTGATTGCTCGTGGTTCAGGTATGCAAGGTAACCTTTTCTCAAAGTGATTCATCGCCTTTTATAGTGAACTTTTAAAAATCTGTCCATTGAAGAGATAGGCTGATTTTCAAAAGTCACTTATGTTCGTTGGCTTGTCTTGTTGCAGTCCTTGATGTTGACATTTCCTCGTATTAAATGAATGTTCAGCTTTTCAGAGTCTGACACGAGGTGCAGTGTTTCCCATTGGTTTATTCTTTTTGCACGCTTCTGGGACTGAACACTTTAAGACATGGCAGCATGGAAGTATTACTTGTTTAGGTAATATTCTTGACTTCGGCAAATGATTCTTTTGATTGCCTTGACTTAATCTGCAGCTTCTCTAACTTCCCAGGTGACTTGAGTTAGCTTCCAATCAATGGATGACTCATCTGTCACTTCAACTTGAGACTTGGCTTCTTGGGTTGACTTGGCTGACACTTCACACAGTTGTATCTCAGCTGATACTCTTTCAGTCGAGTTCTTGACTTCTCCTTCTTGCCATACTCAGCTTTTTCACAGCGGAGTCTTCATTTCAGTCTTCAGTTGACTTCTTGTATATCTAGGCAGAGCTGACTTGACTCAGCTCGTACAACCCTATCTATTACAATGTAAATTACAAAGAAAATGGGGTGCCAACATTCTAGTCTAAGTTTTACATGGCATTCATCAAAATCTAAACAATAAATTTCCCAACAATTTCCCCCTTTTTGATGATGCCAAAACTTAAAACATACAAACAAAATGTAAGCATCAAAGATACATACAGGCAGTGTAGTAACAGAGAATGTATGCGTAGGATCAATCTTTTTATTGATCATAACATTCTTGTCCTTTATAAAGCTGTTTACAAAGTGTATCATAGCAAACATAGCAGACTATATCTACGCAAATATTGAAATTACACAAATCTTATTCAACGTACTTAAGACTTACATACATATGTATTTACAATCGCAAAGTACATGAAGGGGTGGACAACAACACTTCATCGCTTCGCCATTGTCTCCTTGTTTTCTCTTCACTCCGCTGCCCTCCGCCCTTTTTTCTTCCTTTCTTCTTCTTCACCGCTTTTTGGTAGGCTCTTCTCGGGCAGCCTTCGTCTTTTCTCCTTATTTCTTGCCTCTGTTGACTCTCTTCCCACAGCTGATCTTGTCTTTTATTTTCTTCTTCAATTCTTTTGACATACTCAGCATTCTTCCTAGCCACTTCAAGATTTGCTATGGCATCAAATCCAGCCCAATAGATCCCTTCTTTCTTCCCTGGATCTATGTATTCAATGTTTTTGGGTAGAGGTCTAGGTCTGAAACCTCTTCCTTCACTGTTTCTTCCTCTTTCTCTGGGCGTGTATTGTACTGGAGCCTTCTTCTTTCCAGCAGAGTGACTGCTAGTAGTTTGTTGTCTGTCAGCTTCTTCGCACAGCTTGAGGCCTTTTTCCCAATACAAGTCCCAGGCTTAGGCCATGTACATGTTCTCGAAGTATCCCTCGGATTCGAGCGTTTTGAATTCATCAACTGATCTAGGCTCGTTTCCGACATCTAAAATGGCATCAGTATCTCTTCCTGCTGGAATGCCTCCGTATTATTTCAGTATATCCATCACACGGGCATCCATTTTTCCTTCGACCTCCTTCATCCTTGCTTCTATGATTTTTTTCTTCTCAGACATAGGTACAGCAGAGTGTTGGAGCGGCAGTGTTACTAGAAGTTTGCTGATTATGTCAGCTGTGACAAGGCCTTGTTGAGGGGTTTCAGCAAACATTAGAGTCATATCTTTTGATCCTTCCCCCTCAACTTCTTTTCCCTTCTTCTTCTTCTTCTCAACAGCTATATCTTTCTTCTCTGCGACAGCTGTTTCCTTTTCTTTCTCACCAACCGTCCCCTTAAGCATCTTCTGGTATTCCTCTTCCCCCTTTTTGGCATCATCAAAGGAGAGATGAACCCCTAGGAACATACCAGCAAGCATGAAGTCTAGTCTGCTGATGGCTGAATTGTGTTTGGAGTCTGCTGCGGAGTATGTTGTTCGGAATTCTGAGCGGGTGGCTTTGGACTCGGCTGCCACCAGTTTCATTTCAGCCATAAGAAGATCGAATTTGTTGTTCATGTTTTCCTCTACGCTGCCAGGTTCTTTCCGTGAAATTCTCGTGAGCGATTCCATTTCGGTGTTGTGGGAGGCATGCATTCTCGTCAATATTCTCTTGCATCCTCTTCTTCATGTCAAGCATTATCGCCCGCTCCAGATCAACATTTTGTTGTACAATGCCTTGAAGTATCCGACTTGTTCGAATCGCATTGTATCTTTGTTGACATCATTCTCTCGATCCGCAAAGAAAATCCCTCTAAAGTCGGCTGTGAGAGTGGCATCCCTATTATCCAGCCGCATATCCAGCGAGGCCTGGTGCCTTTCAATTTTCTCAATATCTCCAAGGATAGTCTTAAAGACTTTACGCACCTCAGCTCAGCTAGTGGCCAAGCAGCATCAAAATCGAATTCTGCGGGGACAACAGAGTCAGTGGGAATCAATGGATCAGGTTGGTGGTATCGTTTCCGGTCACGGGCTGTTTCTTCAACAAGGTCAGGCACCTCAATTGAAAAAGGAAAAGTTTCTTCGAAAGCATCATCATGGACGTAAGGTATGGAATGTACAGTCGTTGGAGCCTATGATGTGCCTGGTTCAGTCGACTCTTCTGCAACTTTGGGAGCCTGTGCAGACGACTCGGTTTCAGTTGGGCCTTGGTGAGTGGTTTGGCCAGCTGACTAAGCCTCAGCTGTCTTAACAGCTTCTTTGGCCTAAGTAGATTCTGCCTACTGAGAAGATAAACTGGATAATAAAGATGACCCATGATTGTTTTTACACACAACTTTCTAAAGAGTTGGTGTGTTTTCCACAACTTTGAACTCCCGTTTAACCCATCGCATAGAGTAATCTTTGACTGCACTTTGCACATGTTTTTTGTCTTTAAAAATCGTGCCTTTTTTAGGAGACCTTTTTCAAAGTCACAAAATTTAGCAGAAGTAGGCACAACAACATAGTCGAATGGAATTTTTGTGTAGCTTGAGTGAAAGAATGGAATTTCAGAACTCGTGGCAAAATTACTGGCCATGTTGTGATTGACCATTAATGGCCGAGTGTTTTGTGCGTTATTATGATTATTAGGAGCACCCCCCAAATCCATATTATCATCATCGGTATTGGAATTATCATCATGTTCAATTTCATCGGTTCGAGAATAAATAGGTTCGTCATGCCCCAGATTATCACAAATATCTGTATTTTCAGTTAAAACACTCGGACGTCCATTAGCATAACTAGAGCCATCAATGTCTGCGCAAATTGATCAACTTTATGTGACTCTGGGAAGGTCAGTCATACATCTATTTCTAAGATATCAGCATATTGATCATATATGGAAGTGTCCACAGAATTATTGAGATATATATTAGGCATTATTGATTCTGATTCTACAAACAGAAGCGTATTAATTCCCTACTTCTGGATCTAGGAAGCACCACATATCTTGATTATTCGTAATTGAAACAATTCCACACATATTGCTACTGAAATATTTGGCTAAAACCCTCAAAATGTATTAATTTTCAGCAATGCCAGTCATTGCAAATAATATATTATGCAGATTAGATAGATTGGTCCTACGAGATATTCTCCTACAACCAATTGCATTACAATCATATCTCACTTCAATACCATTTTGCACAGTTTGTCCTCCAAAGTACACGACTATATTTATCATGTTTGGATTTGACATTTTCTATAAAATATAAATATATTGTTAAATAGTAATTTTGAATTACATTACAACATACACATTATAATAAGACACTATAAATAATAGCTAACCCAAAAATCCCGCTGGAGAAATGTCGCTGCTTCACCGGAAAATTAATGTCGATGCTTCGCCGGAAAATTAATGTCGATGCCTCACTGGAAAAATATCACCGCTCCTTTGCTGGAAAATTTATGCCGCTGCTTCACCAGAAAAAGTCGCTGCTCCTTGGCCGGAAAATTAATGTCGATGTCTTGCCAGAAAAAATATTGCCGCTCCTTCGCTGGAAAATTAATGTCGATGCCTCACCAGAAAACTAATGCCGAAAAATATCTGGTAATATACAGCTGCCTCGCCGGAAAAAATTGTCGAGCTTCCATGCTGGAAAAATGCCTCAACTGCCTCGCTAAAAAAATTCGTCAAACTGCCGCCGGAATGTTTCGCCAACTGCCGGAAAATTTTGTTGTGAGTTGCAAAGTGCGGTGAGTGAATCGGTAGGAACTTGGTTTTTTTGCAAGCTTTAGCAGGTGTTTTAAAGAGGGAGAAAACCATTTGTGTTCAATAATTGTTGTATTATTGAGGGTGGTTGGGGAGCAGTCAAAACGCAACTGTGTCTTGCGCCTGCTTTTTTGTAGCTTTTCAGTTGTAGGCACAGACATAATCTGCACTTCATTTCAATATTTAAAAAAAAATCCATGGTAGGCGCATATATGTGATGCTTCATTGGTCAATAGAGAGAGAAAAATAGTAGGCGCAGGAGGCTATTGAGCCTTATATAAAAGTTCAAATCTATTCTGCGCCTACACATAACTAAACAAGATGAACAAATTTCACCATATTTTGTCAAGTGATTTTCAAATTTATAATAATTTGTCAAAAAGCCTGAATTCAGAAGTGGGGTATTATAAAAAATGGCCTACTCGATGCATTCAAACCTTTTTAAGGCATAACTCACTAGAAATAAATCTTTAAGGCCTCTTTAAGGGAGAACATTGTTAGAGATTTTTCTAACCGCAAGTGTACGGTTGTCAAGTTTTAATATAGTGATATGAGTAGGGTTGTCGTATCCACAGGGAATGTGCGTATAAGTACCAAGTATAAATTACCTATGCTATATTTGACAGATCAATAATAGATGGATGTCTCAATTTATAAATAAAAACAACTAGATATAACTAATCAAAATATAAACATCTAAATCTATAGGAGAATGAATTCTAGAGGTGTGATGAATCTAGTTTTCCCTTATATTATCAATATGGTATACCAATCACAAATTACCAATTTATAAGTCTAGATTCCTACAATAATCATTTTCTCTCTCGAGTGCCAAATGATTTTAGATCACAATTGGGATATCAATATCTCTATAAAAATCACCAATTGAAATCTCAATAAAAACTATGAATCTTGGTTGATGACTTCAAAGGATTCACAAATCTCTCAATTCTATGAAATCCTAGATTATGCTATTTCAAGGCCATGTATTCAATTACCTCTCTCAAGTGTCAAATCAAATACACCAAACACTCTAAATTATTGATCAAGTAATTTAGAAGCAATAAATCCAAATAGCACAAATAGATTGGGAAATCTAGATTGACAAACCACAATATCAAAACATAAGTTCAAACATAGATTACATCATCCCTCTAGAATTATAAAGTTTAGCTCATGATGAAAATACAAATACCCATAATCAAATGAGAATGCATCTCAAATGATATACAAGAAACAACAAAGAAAGAATTAAAGAGATTAATGAAGAATCTTATCTATTTCTAGATGATAAATGTCTTCAATCCTCTTCCCCAACTCTTCCCTTGTGTATTGGTGGTGTTGGTTTTCATCCCCAAGTGTCCTCCATGCCCTAGTTCAAGCCTACCATGTATCTATTTATAGTATCCTCCTTTTAGATCAAAAAATCGGACATTTCTTGTTTTGTCATCAAAACCAAAACACAAACCCAGAAGTGCTGCAAAGGACGGGCGCTGCAGCGCCCGTAGAACACTCCCGGCGCCGCGGCGCCTAAAGATTTGCTTCTTTTTAGAGCTGTAGAGCCATCCAAACGTCCGAATTTGCTTTGGGTGTCTTAATAAGAGTTCTAGCCCACTCTCTTAGCTTTCCATAGCCACTTGAATCAGCTCCATAGCAATTTTGTAGAGAACGTTATGACCAAAATACTAAAACCTGCCAGTGCTAGAAATTCCAGATGCGTTTGGACGTTTCTTCAAATCATTCTTTCGTTGTTTGATCATCCTTGCTTCTTTTGACACAAAACTCATTAAAATGACTCTAAACTCAATATAATTGTCCCTCAACATGGCTTGGCCTCTCAAATGACTCGAAACAATAGAAATTAATGCCTAACCTATGAGATATAACAAAAACGACTCAAAATACTCAAAAACAAACTTGTTAGAGATTTTTCTAACCGCAAGTGTACGGTTGTCAAGTTTTAATATATTGATATGAGTAGGGTTATCGTATCCACAGGGAATGCGTGTATAAGTACCAAGTATAAATTACCTATGCTATATTTGACAGATCAATAATAGATTTTCATCATGAGCTAAACTTTATAATTCTAGAGGGATGATGTAATCTATGTTTGAACTTATGTTTTGATATTGTGGTTTGTCAATCTAGATTTCCCAATCTATTTGTGCTATTTGGATTTATTGCTTCTAAATTACTTGATCAATAATTTAGAGTGTTTGGTGTATTTGATTTGACACTTGAGAGAGGTAATTGAATACATGGCCTTGAAATAGCATAATCTAGGATTTCATAGAATTGAGAGATTTGTGAATCCTTTGAAGTCATCAACCAATATTCATAGTTTTTATTGAGATTTCAATTGGTGATTTTTATAGAGATATTGATTTCCCAATTGTGATCTAAAATCATTTGGCACTCGCGAGGGAAGATGATTATTGTAGGAATCTAGACTTATAAATTGGTAATTTGTGATTGGTATACCATATTGATAATATAATGGAAAACTAGATTCATCACACCTTTAGAATTCATTCTCCCATAGATTTAGATGTTTATATTTTGATTAGTTATATCTAGTTGATTTTATTTATAAATTGAGACATCCATCTATTATCGATCTGTCAAATATAGCATAGGTAATTTATACTTGGTACTTATACACGCATTCCCTGTGGATACGATAACCCTACTCATATCACTATATTAAAACTTGACAACCGTACACTTGCGGTTAGAAAAATCTCTAACAAGTTTGTTTTTGAGTATTTTGAGTCGTTTTTGTTATATCTCATAGGTTAGGCATTAATTTCTATTGTTTCGAGTCATTTGAGAGGCCAAGCCATGTTGAGGGACAATTATATTGAGTTTAGAGTCATTTTAATGAGTCGTGTGTCAAAAGAAGCAAGGATGATCAAACAACGAAAGATTGATTTGAAGAAACGTCCAAACGCATCTGGAATTTCTAGCACTTGCAGGTTTTAGTATTTTGGTCATAACTTTCTCTACAAAACTGCTATGGAGCTGATTCAAGTGGCTATGGAAAGCTAAGAGAGAGGGATAGAATCTTATTAAGACCCAAAGCAAATTCGGACGTTTGGATTTTCAACATCAACAAATGAGCCGCACGTGAAACAATAATTATATAAAATATTTGGAATGAAAAAATAAGTAAAAAGTTGGAAATTATACCGATGGAAGGAGATGCAGTTGAGGTAGAGATGAGGGGGAAAGAATTGAAAATTTGAAGGAAGAATTACAACTACTAAAATAGAGATTTAATTTAACTGTAAAAAAAGTTATCTTTCAAAATCACAAGTATTATGGGCAAAAACGATATTTAATTAATTAATATATAATTCAATTCATATATATTTATTTAATATTAATTGTTCAATGGACTCTTAATAAATAAACCGGTCTAATGGCATCCGGGATTGGTTCATAGGCCAATTTCTCCTACGCGGACTGGCCCATAAGCCATTATTCTCCTACACGTCCCATGGGGTCCATCTCGCAGATGTAAAAAGGTCCCTCCCATTATCTATAAGTTTATTAATTCATAATCCTCCTCAACATTCACATGTATTATCACCGTGGCCGACTTAAGGGTTGGAGGGGTCTCCTAGGACAACCCCGAGACCCTCTAACGTTTGCTGCCGACAAGTTCCGATCAAATGATTTTCCACTCACGAAGAAGAAGACTTGAAGAAAGGGAAGAGAATTTGTCAACCCCATTGATTTCGGAGTGATCCGCCTAAAAAAAAGATCAACAAATATCTCTAATATTTGTTTCCATTTTATAAATTGCACTTATGAGGGGAGTATTGTTTTGAAAAACAGTTGTGTTTTTTTTTCCCCTTTTGTAAATAGACTAAACTAAACTTCAAGTTCTATTTTTTAATTTAACCAAAACATACACCGGACACCACCCAAAAAAAGGTTGGGGATAAGGACAAAATGGTAAACATTCTAGAAAAAAGGACACCTTTGGGCTCCAGTCCTTTTTTAGACATTTGTACGCTCTCGCCTCTTTGGAATATTTTTACCCTCCCGCCAATTTTCTCGGATCTTTTACGTTGTTGTTTTAAGATTGAACATAACATATTCCAAACATGTTCATCTAGTAAAATTTCTGAAAACGTCAAAAAACAAATAGAAACAACCAAGAAACAATAAGACAACATTAAAAACTATGTAGAAACAACCCTAATCAATATAAAAACAACACAAAAATAAAAATAAAAATCTACAAAATAGGTAAAAAAAAATACATTGAAACATCGAATGCAACATGAAAACAATAAAAAAGACATAAAACAGTATAGAAACAATCAAGAAATAACAGAAATAATATAGAAAACACCACATCAATAAAAAAGTTTAAAAATACGTAAAAACTATAGTAAAACATTGAAAATTACATGGGGGAAAAAAAAAGAAACATCATAACAACATTAAAAACGCTATAAAAAATAATCCAAAAAACAATATATAAAACAACACATGAACAAAAAAGAGCGTAAAAAATAAGTAAAAAGTGTATTGAAACATCGAAACAACAATAAAACAACATAAAAACAACCAAAAATCAAATAGAAAACATCAAAATAAAACCAAGTGAACAAACATCCAAACTATTCTTTTACATATTGCTCAAATTTCTCTAATGTCATAATATATTTTAGTTGCTAATTTGAAATTCGCGTGTAAACCACTATAGTCTTGTAAAACGACTATAGTCGTTTCATTGAAAAACTTATCAGATAAACTATTACATTCAATTTATATTATTAGTTGATTATTTGTCAACTCTAAAATCTTATTGTTTTAATTACAAATTTGAACTCAACAACATGGACTGCTATATTTTATTTTGGAGATTTTATTAATGATGATTAAAGAAAATAGATATGGAAACAAAGTGCAAGGAAATAGTTATGAAATTTCAATATCCACAGACATTTCATATCATGATATATTTCGTGGAGTGCTAAATATTTGCAAAGTCGATTCATTTTCACATGAAATCGAGATGAGATTTATTCCTTCGGGAAGTGGACAATTTTCGATTATTGTTAAAACTACTTTAGACAAACAAGTACAATGGTTGTTATCTCTCAACAAAAGATAATATCATTGTAGCCCAATTTGTGTAACCCTTTATGAGCAAAGATCTAGTTGATCAGCATCCACAAGAAGAAGATAATGCAAATTTGCATTTTTTATTTGTGTTGTATGTTCGTTTATAATATATTTTTAGACGAAATAGTTTGAAATCAAGCCAAACATGATTTATAACGTTGTAACTATGATTTCATTTATTCAAACCAATCAATTGGATACTTAATAATGAAAATCCTCTCCCAAATTGTTAAAAAGTTTATTTCTCAACCGATATTGCATTATACATTATTGTAAGTCGATATTTAGAATCTAAAAAATAAGTAAACTTGGATATTGTTAGTAGAGCACGATGAATTATATATAATGATGCTCATCGTCTTATTTATTATAATGTTAGACTTTGATTCTCAACATTATTGTAAGTCACATACTTAGAATGTAAAATATAGTATATTGTTTTATAGTTGATAGTATGTCGTTCAAATAATAATGTAAATTAATTTGAACTAATTATAATTTATGAACATGACTATAGTTATTTTGAAAGAACGACTACAGTCTTTTCAAAAAGACTCAAGTCATTTTACAAAATCGACTATAGTCTTGTAAAATGACTATAGTTGTTTTTTGTAAATTTGCATATTTTTTTGTATTATTCATATACATATTTGGATGAAATAGCTTGAAATGAAAGGCATACATGACTTAAAAACATTATAATAATGATTTAGTTTGTACATATAATGTTAGAAGTTTTATTATCGGACATTATTGTAAGTCGAATATTCAAAATCTAAAGGGCAAGTTTCTTGTGAGACCGTCTCATGGATTTAAATCCTTGAGACGGAGTCCCAACCCAACCTCAAATCCAAATTCAAACTCCAAATTAAAAAGAGGAAGCCCTAAATTCTTCTCTCTCTCTCTCTCTCTCTCTCTCTCTCTCTCTCTCTCTCTCTCTCTCTCTCTCTCTCTCTCTCTCTCTCTCTCTCTCTCTCTCTCTCTCTCTCTCTCTCTCTCTCTCTCTCTCTCTCTCTCTCTCTCTCTCTCGGGAAAAATGCTCTATCTTTTTTTCTCATCACCACACCAAGCACACAAAAAACACACACATGATTCGGCGGATGGTGAGGTGAGCAACAACCCAAACTACTCAAACCTCCTCAAAGGCGAGGTTATGAAAGAAAGCAAGAAGGTGGACAATCCTTCAGTGAAGACCTAACGAGTAGAGAGAATGAATTATCAGCTTTATTCAACTTGTTTCTGAAAATTTGGCATTTTATCTTGTAACTAATAAAGCATCCTAAGTTCACTAGTAGCATTTGATCGCCCATTCTCGAGAATGACACATGATGCCTTTGCACCATGTTGGAAATGACGGAGAACATAAACAAAAGGAGAAATCTGGTGAATATTTTTCTACCATGAGACGTGGACATTTATGAAAGAAAAACAAGAAAAATTGTTCAACTCATCTCCATTTTTTGTGTTATTTACACCCTCAATCCTCGTTGATTGGAATGAATATGGTTGTGGTTAATTGAAAAAACACAAAGAAGAAAAACATTGCTAAACTTAATCGATAATCATAAATAATACTTTTCAGGGAAATACTAATACTTTTCATGCAAAAATTAATAATTTTCAGGGAAACTACTATTACTAGCTTTTTTTATTTGAAAACATATACTTTTAGAGTAAAATAGATATTTTTTCTAATAAAAACGATACTATTAAACAAGTTTGTATATAACTTTGGAAATAAATAATTAGTTTTGCTATTTGAAACGTATACTTTTCATAATAAAAGTGATATTATTTTTTTAATAAAAAGTGATACTTCTTGAATCTAAAGTGATATTATATCAAGGGAAACTAATAATATGATTTTGTTACTTTGAAAACATATACCTTTTAGAGTAAAAGTGATATTTTTAATAAAAAACGATACTGTTAAATAAGGTTGTATATATCGCTGCAAGTAAATAATCAGTTTTGTTACGAACTTCGAAAATGTATACTTTTCCAGAGTTAAATTGATACTTGTTTAAAAAAATGTGATACTTTTAGAGTCTAAAGTGGTATATGACACCGCCCCCAAAAAAAAATAATTTGGAAACATATTTCCAGAGTGAAAAATGATACATTTTTAATAAAAAATGATATTTTTGAGTCTAAAGTGATACTTTGTCACCACATAATATTACAAAAATGTCACCACCTAGAGATACTATTATGTTGTCCCGATATTCCCTTATGATTTTTAATTTCAAATTGAAAAGCTTAAAAAAAAGAAAAATTAAGAAGAAGTGGGAGGGGACATGGGATAATGGTGCGATTTGGATTTATCGTGTCCTACTCACGTAGCGATTTTAGACAAAAAGTCTAACAAGAGTAGTTGCAAAAGACTCATTTGGTTGTGAGGCTTTGTACCATAAAACACATAAATTACAAATTTGCCCACATTAATTTTTTTGACACAGCGAACTTGGATATGGATCTATTTCACGAATTTAGATCTATGAGACGGTCACATAAAAGTTTTTGCCGAATCTAAAATACTGTACAATTGGATTTGTTAGTAGAACACGATGAATTGTATATAATGATGTTCATTCATTGTACTGTAAATACGATATGCTATTTTTATAATTAATAGTATATCGTTCAAATAATAATGCAAATTGATTTCAACGTAATATAATTTATGAAAACAAATAGTCTTTAAAAAAAAAAAAGGATTGCAGTCTTGTGAAAAGACTACATTTGTTTTAAAAGAAGACTACAAATTTGTGTTCATTTTATAAGGCTTAACTCTGAAGGGTATAAATGGAAATAGAAAAAGATATTTTTTATTCTTTTTTTAAAGCCAAAATCTATTCAAATGACAAAAAAAATATTGAGTTGGGTCAAAAGGCTAAAATCCACCATTCTCACAATTGTGAATCTATTGTGTGTTAAAATCGTTTAAAAGGTGAAAATTAAGAACTGTCAAAATTTGAAATATCTTTGTGTAAAGACCGTGAATTGCTGGGAATTAAATAGTAGTTTAGTGGTGAAAATTATCATGCTCTGACCAAAAGTCCCACTATTCCCTCTCCTCCTAATGCATGTACTCAAACCTTTTTTTTTTTCTCTTTGTTTCTTTCTTAGTTCCCCTTTTCTAATCATTTGATAATAATGATTTAGAGTAAAGACACTTGACGACATGCACACAAAAACCGAAACAATAATTATATAAAAAATTTGGAATGAAAAAATAAGTAAAAAGTTGGAAATTATACCGATGGAAGGAGATGCAGTTGAGGTAGAGATGAGGGGGAAAGAATTGAAAATTTGAAGGAAGAATTACAACTACTAAAATAGAGATTTAATTTAACTGTAAAAAAAGTTATCTTTCAAAATCACAAGTATTATGGGCAAAAACGATATTTAATTAATTAATATATAATTCAATTCATATATATTTATTTAATATTAATTGTTCAATGGACTCTTAATAAATAAACCGGTCTAATGGCGTCCGGGATTGGTTCATAGGCCAATTTCTCCTACGCGGACTGGCCCATAGGCCATTATTCTCCTACACGGCCCATGGGGTCCATCTCGCAGATGTAAAAAGGTCCCTCCCATTATCTATAAGTTAATTAATTCATAATCCTCCTACGCATTTTAATTGAGAAAAGATTTCATTGTATTATTCTCTCGTTCACCGTGGCCGACTTAAGGGTTGGAGGGTCTCCCAGACAACCCCCGAGACCCTCTAACGTTTGTGTGTGTGTGCTGACAAGTTCCCAGTCAAATGATTTTCCAGCTCACGAAGAAGAAGACTTGAAGACTTCCCCCCCCCCGGGAAGAGAATTTCGGTCAACCCCATTGACTCGGAGTGATCTGCCCTAAAAAACAGCATCAACAAATATCTCTAATATTTGTTTCCATTTTATAAATTGCACCTATGAGGGGAGTATTGTTTTGAAAAACAGTTGTGTTTTTTTTCCCCTTTTGTAAATAGACTAAACTAAACTTCAAGTTCTATTTTTTTAATTTAACCAAAGTTTAATTAAGGTTCCCTAGGGTACACTTCTGGACACCACCCAAAAAAAAGGTTGGGGATAAGGACAAAAATGGTAAACATTCTAGAAAAAAGGACACCTTTGGGCTCCAGTCCCTTTTTTAGACATTTGTACGCTCTCACCTCTTTTTTCGAATATTTTTACCCTACCGCCAATTTTCTCGGATCTTTTACGTTGTTGTTTTAAGATTGTTTCGAACATATTTCAGACATATTCCAAACATGTTCATCTAGTAAAATTTCAGTGAAAACGTCGAAAACAAATAGAAACAACCAAGAAACAATAAGACAACATTAAAAACTATGTAGAAACAACCCCGAATCAATATAAAAACAACACAAAAATAAAAATAAAAATCTACAAAATAGGTAAAAAAAAAAAAATACATTGAAACATCGAATGCAACATGAAAACAATAAAAAGACATAAAACAAGATAGAAACAATCAAGAAATAACAGAAATAATATAGAAAACACCACATCAATAAAAAAATTTAAAAATAGGTAAAAACTATAGTAAAACATTGAAAATTACATGGGGAAAAAAAAAGAAACATTATAACAACATTAAAAATGCTATAAAAAATAATCCAAAAAACAATATATAAAACAACACATGAACAAAAAAGAGCGTAAAAAATAAGTAAAAAGTGTATTGAAACATCGAAACAACAATAAAACAACATAAAAACAACCAAAAATCAAATAGAAAACATCAAAATAACAGAAATAATATATAAAACAACACATGAACAAAAACAATCGAAAAAACGTAAAAATAACAAAAAAAAAATTGCAGGAGCGTAAAAAAATAAAAAAAAGGGAGTACAAAGTAATATGGACGTAAATAGTAGAGATTTTTTCAAAAGGTTGTGGCAACACCGCATGGCCCATGACTAGAAAGTGATGATTAATAAATCTGTCTTATTTTATGTTCCCTTATGCTCTATCTCTCTTTAATCTCCTTTAAACTGCAACTCTTAGGGGCAAATATTAAGTTACAGAGTTTTCCGTACATTATTCAAAGCAACAAAGAACATTAGGACTCACCTCTGTTCCATACCAAAAACAACACAAGGAAAACAATTTTTTCGATACAAATACAACAACCCGTTTTTCAAATATCACAGACAAAAACAAGTAAACAACGGCACTCTCGCTTCTTTCTACCTTCTCTCTGCTGCCAAGAATGATGTTCAACGTCGTGCAAAAACGAGTTGATGCGGTCAGAAATTCGAGTTGCTGCAAATGGGACAAAATATATTAGACATTGAAGTTCAACGACGAAGAGGCCGTGATTGAGTCATTTTCTCTAAGCACGAAACAATTCTGACGAATAGGTCCGAGTTTCTCTATTGAAAATCTAGGGTTTATCGTTGTTGGCTTCTTTATGCAATGCCAGAGTTTCGATTTGGTTTATTTCCAAATTTGTTACTCCATCCACCGGCGAATTAGAAGCCTCAGATGCTTTCTGATCTCGACTTTTTACACGTTTGGTATCCCACAACTTGCCAGCTTTCCCGATTGCAAGAATGAGCTCGAGCTGTTTTTGCTGTTGCTCCTACAGAACACTCGACAAGGAATGGAAGTCGATTAACACCATATATATATATATACTTATTATATATATATATAGCTAAGTATTTGCTTTATTTAATGACCACAATAACAGGTGAGTAATTTTCTAACATAACTCCAAGTAAATTTGGCACACAACTCCAATGCAGAAAAACAAATTAAAAAAAATAAATATCTGCAGTTTGAAAAATACGACAGTGTAGATGAAGCTATTCTAAAATACTTCTCAATACGGTGGGTGCAGGCAAAAGCAATTTTCAGTATTTACCTTTCTTCCTCAATGAAAATGTTAAAAAAGAAAAAAAGAAAGAAATTAGACAGGGAATTTATAATCTAAAACAGCTTATCCTTTCAATAAAAATTAATAATAAAAAGGATGGATTACATTTTGCAGTTACAAAAAATTACACCTTTGCTTAGAACTTTTTCAGTTATGCCAAATTTTTAACAAAGGCATGTTAAAAAGATTCAAAACTAGTATGAAAGACTGCCCACATAGAACAGTAAACCAAATTAAAGCATGTTATAGCTGTTCCAGGTTCAAAGGGTAACTAAGATTTTGAATGAAACTACAGGTAGATGGACTAACAAGTGCATTTGGAAACAAATATTGTCGTGTAGTATGTTTAACCAGTAACATTATATTTACCAACAAAAACAGTAATACTATGAATTTGAATGGAAATATAGGTAACTAAACTAACAAATCCCACAACAGCCAACCAAAGAGGACGGTAGAGAGGGAACCATTTGAGCCCATTTTAGCAGGATAGAGAAGTCAGCATGAATTGACATCAGAACGTAGTGTTCTGGGAATTAAAATATACTAAATCGAAATTCACTGATTTATATATATTTTATGAAGTATGAATGATTTGTGACAGAACTTCCTGTGGTTGGACGTTAGTCCCTCTTCCATTCACAGAAAAGTCACCTCATTGCTCACTCTTTCACTTTTTTTTTTTTTTGATAAGAAACAAAAGGTTTTATTAAAACGAGAAACAGTACAAAGTCCAAGGGCCGAGGAGAAACCTATAATTACATGACACAACTCCAATCTCTGAAATATCAGAAACAAAAAATCCTTTAAAATCCTTATGGATGGAGGCCCACCAAGCGACCCTAAACATAATCCTATGCATGCCTCTTCTAAAGACTCCTCTCTATCTTCAAAGATTCTTTTATTTCTTTCTAGCCAAGCCACTCCATAACAAATTTATGATTCTTATTTCCTTTTCTCAACGTCCCAAATGAAACTTCATTTCCTAAAATGGAATTGTTTTGCCAATAAACACACTCCCACTCACTACTTTTTCAACTCTCATCTGAACTCCATACCTAGACAGACAGGTTACTTATGATAGAGACCAATGGAACGTTAAAGTAAACTGTCTCGTATATGTCGGCCTCAGATTATGGATCCAGCAATTTGAGTAATAACCAAGTGGTACTTCTCTCTCGTTTTCTTTTTCCTTCTTCATCTGATTTAGGCCACCGAAAGGAAGCGAAATACTTAAGTGGCTTGAGAGAAGTCTTTTACCAATGCTTTCGGAATTTGTATGAAATAAATTTAATAGCCCATTACTCTTACAGACCAATTTCCACAAATTAGTATCTTAGGTTGCGATTGGATATGTTTTCGTTAGGGAAAAATTTTTTTCCACTAGAGAATAGTGATGAAAAAAATTTGAACGAAGAAACATGAATTTTGGGATTGTGATTGCATCTGAGATGAAACTTTAATGATGAAAAGTTGATTTGACATAGAAATATAGAAATAATGATTGAATATGATTGGTAGTTGGAAATATGTGAGTGGGTGAATAGTAGGATTTGTGGAAAAATGTCTAATAATGATTATTGATTTGATCGTTTTATTTTAAAAAACTAAAAGGTGTGATTGGTGGAAGAAAGAGTGAAAGTGAGTGAATAGTATTTTTTCCAAAAATTTTCATTTCCGTTCACATTTCTCATTAGCCAAAAATTTCCTAAATATTTTTCATATCCAATCACAACCTTACTGTTTATTCTAGATAGATTTTAGACTTTAGTGTGAGAGTAGAGAAAGAAGATGTTAGAGAAAAGAAAGAAAAAAGAGATTTTGGCATTGCGGTGCAATGATTGTTTCAGCAGATGACGATAACAGTGAAATGCTCTAGTCTAAACGCCTGCAACAATAATCACTGTATCTCAGTTTATAAGTTCAATGACCAACATCTACCTGCATAGCCAGTAGAACCTTTTGAATTTCACCAAGCTCCTTCTCCAGAATGTCTTCTTGTGCTGCCAATGCTCGGGTGGCCTCGGAATTTTTCTGGACCAGTGCTGCAGTCTGAAAACAACATACAAAACGTTTTAAATTTCAAGTTTCTCAAAGGCAAGACCTACTACCGGCCACCCACAGCAACAACACACTCTTGAAAGACACGGTGGCATCCATACACACACTCTCAAGTACAAAAGCTAAAAGGAGGCAATTTTTCCCAGCAGATGGCATACATGATTCATTTTAAGCAAACAATGGTTCTTTTTTTCAAACAGAAATCGTGCAAGGGGATATATAAAGCATACTTACTCTCACCAATCCTTGTCCAATTTTAGATCTTCTGTCATGCCCCCAGCAAGAATGTTAACAATTTCACAACCATACCACCCCACTGCATTTACCCTTGGTTATCGATAACTACACATACCAGTAAACCAAAATGCTTGTTTCATTAATCTTGCAGACGGATAATAAACATAAAGCTAATACCAAATGTAGCTAAGCGGGTGTAACGCCCTCAAGTGGGTCAAATACCAAATAGCAATCCAAAAACATCCCTCGTCCATCAAGCCAGTCAAGAATATTAAAGCATTAGCTCATTATTTCATAAAATGGTACCCTATTAATAGACAAATGCTCCATTCCATCTAACAAGTGGCTCTATCTAAGGATAGAAAGCCTGCAATTATTCTAGTAAGAAAAATTTCATCCACAATCCACATCCTCAATAAAATACAGTTCAATCACAAATCATCCTTCCATATCTGAGTATACCATGTAATCAACATCTCACAACCCACATGCTCCAAGAATTACTTACCAAATGTGAATGCAAATAAAGAATACACAAATGAAAGTACCTCAGCAATGGGTTCTTTTAGAGCCTTTCGAGTAACCCTGAACCGAATCCCGAGCTTCTCAAGCCGCCTCGACAAAGCCTGAACAATCGTAGCCGTGCTACGCAAATCCTCCTCCAGTTTCTCGACCCTATCCAACAAATTAGCCCCAGAAAAGGCCGGGCCTCTTGAAAACCCACCACCAGAAATCCTCCTCCATTGCCGCCGCCGTATCATTGCTCCAGCTGCCAAGCCGCTTACCAGAACCAGACACTGCCACGCTAAAATCTTGCTCCCCAACAACCCCAGACCTATTCCCTTTTGTATCCCACATCTCACGGCCACGTAAACAGAAACCGCCGCCGAGGAAGCGAGGCTGAGGAATTCAAGCGCAGATAGAAAAGCATCGAAATTGGAGCTGCTACTTCCATTAACTTGGCCCTGCGAGGCTCCGTACGGTTCTTCGAAAGTGGCCTTGATTTTTAAGGCGGCGAAACGGCGAGGTTGGGGTGTGGAAAATCTACAGTTTCGTAAATGGGTTCTTGAATCTGGACATGGAAGAGTGAATTTAGGGGATTTCGCAGAATGGGTCGGGGAGAAAGCAGGATTTTTGTTTGCGAAGATGGTATCAAGTGTGAGCGCCATTGTATTATCACTGAAGTTACTTTTGAATCTTTGATTAATGGCCCGTTAACCATTAAGTGAATTAGGCTACGAGATCGTTGACAATTGCATGGTTTTGGAATTTAGGGGTTTTCACTTTTCACTGAACTGTGTGTGTGTGTGACATGAGAGAGAGAGAGAGAGAGAGAGAGAGAGAGAGAGAGAGAGATGCACAGAAAACTGATATAAAAGGAGCGAAGAGCGATACGTTCGATGTTAGCTACTTGGCGCCGGGAGGGAGATTTTACAACGCGCATATTTTAGCTTTTCGAGAGCTTTTTTTTTTTTTTGAAGGATGCGCTTAATTTTCCTGGGAGTGTTTTTTTTTTTTTTGTAAAAGTCAAACAATTACAAAGTCTCCTTGCTTTTAGATTCGATTAAAGTAGAATCAAAAGGATTTTGCAAACACTAAAAATCGCTTTTTTAAGCAAAAAACAAAAAGCACTTATTTTAAGTGTGTTTGCAAACACTTGATCAGTCAATAATGCAGTTTACAAATGCTCAAACCAACTGAGCTACAATCAATTCCCTAATTTTCCTTTTGTTTAAGAAAAAAACTTTTCCCATTTTATCAGTGTATCAAGTTTTTTTTAGGGGTACAGAGAATATATCATTAAAAAGACGAAACCAACTCACCAGCAGGGATGAGATGTACAAGTTCAGGGGGATATAATCCCGAATAATCATTACAATTCAAATTCGAAAAAACAAATTTGGCTAAGTGATGTGCCATCAAGTTTGCGGAGTGAGGAATGTAACGAATATTGCACGATCTAAATAAGGAGCAGAGTTCGCGTATGTCGTCGATCACTCGTCCTAGGTATGTCAGGTTTACTTGATGCCACTGGTAAGATTGTACTAGAATTTTACAGTCCGTTTCCACTTCTACAAAGTCAAGTTGAAGCTCCTTTGCGAGTTTGAGACCCTCACGGCATGATATTGCTTCCATTATATCTAATGCAAATTCTTGTTGGAATTTTTGAGCTCGTGTCTTTATGACCTCGCCGTTATGCGCTCGCACCACCACGCCAATACTCGACCTTTCCATTTGATAATCGATGTGTCCGTATTGATTTTGAAAACTCCTTCGCGAGGTCGTTGCCACTCATGGACCGTGATGGGTGGTTCCTTGGATACTAACTATTCCTTTGCGTCTTTGTATTTTTGTAGGCATCTCAAAGCTAAGGAAAAGCAATCAGTGTGTGATATTTCTTTCTCTTGGAAAATCTTCATGTTCCTTGCGTACCATAATGACCAAAGGTGCATGACAAACAAAGAGCTCACATCTTCGTTTTTAAGCTTTGCAATTTCTTGAACCATATCCGCCAACGAGGTTGAGGGGGTAGTTAACGTCGGATCGAGCCGGAGAAGGGAGTCTTGCCAAAAGAATAAGCTCCACGGACAGTCACGGAGCGCGTGTTCGATTGTTTCGATCCCATCGCCACATCGCTCGCAATATGGGTTGGGGATCGCCTTTCTTTGAAATAATGCCGCACGCACCGGAGCACATTATGTAGGATTTTCCACAAAAACACGTGTACCTTGGGAGGAACGGGTAGTCTCCACATCCATTTGCAAAGGGTCTCTGAATTTCCAAAAGACGCAGTGTCGCTTAGTGAAGCGGTTATCTACTGCTAAGCTAACTTTATATTCGGTTTTGATGCTATAATGGCCATTAGCAGTGAGATGCCATGTCCAGCTGTCCTCGCACCAAAAGTTACGCAAAGGGATACTCAATATGTTTTGAGCTTCCTCGTGCGTGAATATTTGTCGAACCACCTCATCATTCCATTCTGCTTGTCCTTCTCTAAATAATTCTCAAACCTGCATGGTCTCAGAAAAGTCACCATGGGGTGTGCAAGGCCGAAATGAGCTGTATGGGATCCATGGGTCTTTACAAACCAGAGTTGATTGTCCATTCCCTATGAGCCGTCTAGATCATTTCCGGAGGATGTCCCTTCCTGCCATAATGTTTCGCCAGGTGAAACTGGAGTTATAGCCAATTGTAGCATTAAGGAAATCCACGTTAGGGTAGTATCGGGCTTTTAGGGTTTGGGCAAGAAGCGAATTATCGTCATGAATTAATCTCCACCCTTGTTTGGCTAGCATGGCTTTATTAAAAATAGATAACTCCCGAAAATTTACACAATGTATGCCATTGTATCCAATGTATTTTTTTCTCCTCCCTCTTTTGTCCCCACCAGAAACTTGCCATAATGGAATTTAGTTTTTGGCAAATGTCTACTGCGATTTGAAAGCAACTCATGATATATGTAGGGATCGCTTTGTGCCACACTTTTCAATAATATCATTTTGCCAATCGTTGATAGAGTTATATCTTTCCAATTTTTAAGTTTTTTCCTCACTGATCCACTAGCGATTGGAAAATGTTCTTCTTTGAGTGCCCCACACTAGCTGGTAACTTCAAATATATAAGGTGTTTGTCAACACACTGTACTCCAAGGCGATTTGCAAGAGTTATAGCAGTTTGCCCGTTAACCCCTTTGGAAAAAATTATTTCAGACTTCTCGAAATTGACCATCTGCCCGGAAGCTTCCCCGTATTTTCTAATAATATTCTGAACTTCTTGTATTTCGTTGACGTTCGCTCTCCCGAATATTATGCTATCATCCGCAAAGAACAAATGAGATATCGGGGTGCTCGTCTACAAATTCAAACCCATGTATGCGCCATTTGCCTCCGAGCTACCGATGAGGGATGAGAATGCCCTCCGCACAAAATAAAAACAAATATGGGGAGAGAGGGTCGCCTTGGCGAAGTCCTCTCGATGGGGTAAAGATTTTTTTGGGGATGCCGTTAGTGAGCACAGAGTAAGACACCGTGGAGACACAACACATAATGAGTGATGCAAGATGACTTGGGATCCCTATTTTTAGCATAACTTGGTGCAAAAAATTCCACTCAACCCTATCATACGCTTTGCTCATGTCCAGTTTAAGTGCGAATGAACCTTTTTTTGTGGCAGTGTTATGTTTCATGGCATAGAAAATTTCAAGGCCGCAAGTGCATTATCCGTAATTAAATGTCCTGGAATCAAAGCAGATCGACTAGGATGGGTGATAGAGGTGAGAATTGGTTTGATCCTATTAGCTATAACCTTAGTAATAATTTTGAAAATAACATTTCACAAGCTAATCGGCCTAAAATCACCGGGGAGGGAGTGTTTTTTTTTTGGGTATGAGGATAATATGGGTATGATTGAGAGGGGAGGGGTCGGCATTATTATTGAGAATATTAAGAATCGTGGTGACAATATCATTTTTAATAGAAGACCAAAATTGTTGGAAAAAAAGTGCAGGCATACTTTGTCGGGCCCGCGGGCCTTAGAAGGATGCATTTGAGATAGTGCCGCCTACAATTTCTAGCTCAAGTAAATGGTGCACCTATTAGTACCGTGAGATCCCCATCGAGCTTGGGTTTATAGCGTCGAACAACACCGTTAAAATTTGTATCGGTGGTTGCGTGAATAGGTTGCCATAAAATTTCAAGGACGCCCGCTATCTCATCATGATCCTCAACCCAAATGCCGGTGTTCATGATCTTTTCAATGGAATTACGCTTTTGCCGACCACTAGCCACTTTGTGGAAAAATGCCGTGTTTTTGTCCCCGTCTTTTATCCAAGTTGCTCGAGACTGTTGGAACCACATTGTTTCTTCTCGTCGCATAACATTGTGATTTTATACTCAAGCTCTTTACCCTTTATCCAAGTTGCTATTATTTGGGTTGGGAGGTAAATACTGTAATTTTTCTAATTGGTGCATGGCATGTTCAATTTTTTTCCTTATAATACCAAAGTGGGTGGATTCCCATTGTAGAAGGGACGCCCCCAGTTTGTTTATTTTTTCATTCATCTGTTCTGGTAAGTTATTCCCCGGATAAGAATTCCACGCCTGTTGAATGAAGGGCTTGCATGAGGCGTCTTGTAACCACATCTTTTCAAATCGGAAGATTCACTGCCGTTTTCATTTTCCCCGGGATTTAGATACTGCCCAAGATAGCAATATCGGGCAGTGGTCCGAGGCGATTCGAACAAGATGTTCTACCTTATATTGTGGGAACAAACACACCCATTCGATGTTGGCCACACATCTGTCTAGACGCTCTTGAATATTATTCGAACCCTCCTGCCCATTCGTCCACGTGAACTTAAACCCTTCGAAGCCAAGATCATCAAGATTGCAATTTGATAATGTGTCCTGAAAGGCTCTAATTTTGGAGTAATCTTTTGGACGACCTCCCAGTTTTTCGGAGTGATATAGAACTTTGTTAAAGTCTCCGATGCATATCCACGGTGTGTCGAAGTTTGCATGGACATATTTAATGAGTTGCCATGTTTTCCGTTTCAACTGCTCCTCCGGCCAACCATATATCCGAGTTAGTCTCCATCGTCCGTCAATCATATCATCAATGGCATGGTGCGTGTGGTACTGGACGGTGAGATAGATCGAGTCCTTCCACATGAGACACAGTCCGCCTCTCCGTCCACCATTACGCATGTCACAATCCACAAAGCAAATAAGTTATCAAAACCTAATTTATCACAAATTTTACCCATCTCCAAATTTAGTAATTTTGTTTCCATAAGAAACACAATACTGGGATCTTTTCTCTTGATATCTCGCGTGAGCACTTGAACTGTCTGAGAGTTTCCAAGCCCTCGACAGTTCCAACTAAAGCAACTCATTGTGGTCAGCGGGACTGCTCCGTAGCAGCCACCGCCGTTGTCGAAATCAAATCTGACACTTCTATTTGTTCTGGGGTGTAAGAGCTTCCATGGTCACGATCCCACTGATACAAACTAAACAGCAGCTGGACGCAAATAGCCGGCAATTACTCTAGAGAATGCCATAGCCGTAGGATACGGCGACACTCAATACCTAGCCAAAGAAAAAAAGTAGAACACTAAAGGTGGAAAGAGGCACGAGGGCGGGAGAAGGGAAGAGGAAAAAAACACACAGAGGCTAAAAGAGAAAAAAATAATAGAATAAAATAAAAGGAGGGATGGGAGCTCGACAAGGGGCGGTGGAGACGCTAAAGAAAACTAATGAGATAAGATTACATGGATATTAGTAACTATGGGTACTAGGCGGCATTAGTGGAGGGTTTGTGGAGTAATGGTGGACGAAATGATAATTTAATATTAATGATGCTTTAAGAGGGCAATACTATATTAGTGGAGGGTTAGTGGATGACTCAGAAGTCAAAAGTAGGAAACAATTCCTAAAGTACGGTTAATGGAGTTCTGGTGGGCGGCTAGGTGTAGTGATAGTGGAGTGTAAAACAAGGCCTGGCCTCTAACCGGGCAAGGCTCTAGGAGAAGCCGACCTCCAAACCGGACAACCATGACAGGAGGCGACGGTGGTGGCTGGGAGGAGGAGAGCCGGTGGAGAAAGAAAATGAAGAAAGGTTGGCACAAAGAGGGAAGGAGGGGTGGCAACAGGAGACTAGTAAGAGGACGGGAAGACACGGAAGGGAAAGAGAAACCCTAACCCATGCCCTAAAGGGAAACAAGTTGCTCGAGGAGAGAACTAAACTCCTAACCCATGAGGAGAACTAGTACATCAAACAGTGTATCGATTGAAATTAGTTATCATATCCTATTTTCGTATATAATAATTTTTCAGGGACGTATTATTATATGATAATCAAATATATATACATAAGTTTATAAGGATGAATAAATATTAAAAAATTCATTATCTTTTGGATAATTTTGAATTTTGTTTCAAAATCAATATGTATTATTCATAGACAAAAACTTATGTCAGACGGTCTAACGGTTAAAATCCGTTAGATGAATCTCAAAAATTGACCCGGTGATTTTTTTTATTTCATTAGCAGGGACCGGTATTAGTAGTCCCTCTGAAATGTATTAGCACCCTCTTTGAAATATATTAGTATGTGGTTCACTTGAAATTATTAGTTTTTGTAATATTTGACAATGATTGAAAAATATTAGGTCGCGATTGGATGTCCATGAGAATCCATTTTCGTTCCGCTGGAGATTTTTTTTTGATCAAACATGTGATTGTTTATGAAAATTTTTAGAAAATATACTAGTCTCTCACTTTCACTTTTTCTCACTTTTTCTCTTATCAATCACATCTACACATTTTTTCATAAAAAACTAATCATTATTACACATTCTCCGACAAATTTCACTATTCACCTACTCACACATTTTTAACTACCAATCACAATCAATCATTATTTTACTATTTTTAAATCAAATCAACTCCCATTATTCTTTTTCATCTCACATCCAATCATACTCTCAAAATTCAACTTTTTTTTCCAAAATTTTTTTCACCACTATTTTCTCGCAAAATGAAAATTTTCAAAATGAAAACATATCCAATCGTGACCTTTAGGTTTTCATCTGAAAAGTATCAGTAGCCACTCTGAAAAGTATTATTACGTAGTTCACTTGAAAATATTTAATAACCCCTAATATTAGTTTTTTCGTCAAAAGTATTAGTAGTCACCGTGAAACGTAGTACTAGTTTCCTAAGTAAATATTAGTTTTTCCCTTAAAGGTTTTCAAGAATTCCCTTGAAAAGTATTAGTAGTTAATCTAAAAAGTATTAATATTCCGTTGGATCACAGGGCCACTGGGTCCGCGGGTCGAGTAAATCCATTAGGTTGAATATGTCTAACCGTTAGACCGTCTAACAGGAGACTATCTCTTCTTCATATGTTTATTTTATTCATCAAATATAGAATATTGAATTTTTAATAACTAAAACACAATTTCTGAGCCCAACTGCCAAATTTTCTTTTTTTTTTTAGATCAACTGCCAATTTTTCTTGGTTGCGTTATTAGTTTCCAATTGCATCACAATTCCATTTTCAACATAATTAATTACAATTTATAATTTTTTTCCTGTATAAAAACTTAGATTGAGTTTCACTCAACCCTACATTTTTTTCTAAAAATAATTTTTCATGATGCTGCTGCTAAATGCTGTTAATAATTGAGGTGGAAGAAATTCTTCATAACACATGTCCGGAAATGCATGGTTATGTTTTGAGAAATGAATTTTGAGAATTTATTGGTTTTTGTGTGAAAAATAGAATTATGTTTGGATGAATGAATGAGAATGTGTTTTATGTAGTTTTGGAAATGAAATTATGTTTGGTTGAATAGTTTTAAAATAATATTTTATTTATAAAATAATTTAAAAAGTTGATAGTGGTAGGGTCTACTTTCAATATTTTATTTTGAATATATAATATTACATTTATAAGATTGTAGCCTGTAGGTGGTGGGTCCCGTTAAATATATGCAAATTAAAAATAATAATATGTTGAGAAGATAAAGTTGATATGGTGGGTCTCACATGTATTATTGAATGAAAATATGAGAATAGCGATTGATAATTAATGTAGGGTAGTGTATATGGTTGAAAATTGAAATTACAGGTTTGAGATATTGTTTTATGCGAAAAATAGAAGTGAGAATGACGATTTCCATTGAGTTACGGACCATTACAACATGTGATTGACTATAATTTTTTTTGATAGAATCTATCTATCTATCTATATATATATATATATATATAATAACAACCGCTTCTGGAAATAGTATGAAGAGATTTTCCTGCCCATTCTTTTTTTTATAAATAGTAGTTCATGAAAAATATTTGGTATTTTATTATTTTTGGTAGTCAAATTTCTTATCACTTTTTAAAATAATATTAAAAATATAATTATTTAAAATTATTTCCAAATATGTGTGTACTACATTGATTATTGTATTTATTTATTTTTTTAAAAAAAATTAATAACTTTTTATTTTTTATTATAATCAGTTGTCCCTTGCTAAGTCGATCGTAATGGCAAACTATCATTAGAGAGGAGTGAGAAGTGATTGGGCCGAGTACATGTTTGAGAAGTCGTGTCAAAATGTATGAGAATGTGGTGGTAGTATTTGGGAAATTCAAGAATACATTGGGCTATGGGCTAGTACTTGGTTACTTCTTTGAGAAGAAAGGTTTGCCTCGAGGAAGAGGAAGCCATTCCATGTCAACAAGATATTGTTTAAGGTCAATCTCTCACCGCCGTAAGAAAGCTCATTCTAAGAAGAATAGTGGCACTTTGAAGAGTGAGACAATCGAGATTGTCCTAGTCGCCCCATTCTCAAGAAGAGAAGGAGAGCTTCGCTGAGAAAGCCAGCTGCTAAGAAGCAGAAGACTCTGACTCAAAGAGGGCTGCATGATGAGCCTGATGAGTCAGCTATCAGAGTGGACACCGAAGATTCTAAGGAAATGGAATCTGTGGAGTTTTCTTTGGAAAGGCATTCCAAGAGGAATCAAGATAAACAAGTTATTGCAGCTACACCTGTTATTGAAGAAAGAGCTGATGTAGAGTCAACTGCAATGAAAAGAGCAGTTGAGCAAGTTGAAGAAAGGGTCGAGAAACAAATGCTATGGTCATTGAAAAAGCAGTTGTGGAGACCGTTTGGTGAATCAATTGCGGAGATAAGGCCCCAAGAAGAAGAAATTGCTGCCCCGAAAGAATCTGAGGTAGAAGTTGAGTCCCCTCCTTATCCTGATGTTGAGGCTATATTAGGAAATTTATTGTATAGATTTTGATGATGTTATGTAAAACTTAGATTAGGAAATTGGCGCCCCATTTTCTGTTGTAAATTTAATTATGTTATAGATAGGATCTTTGAGCCGAGTCGAAGCAGCCAAGTTGAAGATTGCAGAAGTTGACTAAAGGACAAACTGAATATTCAGTTGTGTTTTAGCTGAGCGTCGAAGAGAAGTCTCAGTCAAGTATCAAAAAGTTGTCTCAGTAGTAGCATACTGACAGCTAAGTCACTCCCAGATGTTTGGAGAAGACTTATAAAGGGGTTCAGCAGCAAAAGGGCTCGAAGAAAGCTTAAGAAGTCCGTTGATAAGTAAAGTCAAAGAATTACTCAAAGAGGAAAGAAGACAAGTTGCAACCTTAAAGCTGTTTTGCTGAAAGAGTGCAAAAGGCTAGAAACTAATGAGATGTTCATGCACACTTGCTGTGTTTCAGGTAAACCTGCAGAGTATTAAACTAAGGTTGGGTTAACATCAACTGCTGCACAACAAGACAAGCCAACGACCATGAAGTAGAGTTTGAAAATGCATCTATCTCTTCAACGGATACATTTTTGAATTGCCGCTATAAAAGATTGAGGAGCTTATGTGAGAGAGTATGACCTGCAACATTCGAGACTCAAGAGATTAACTAAGCAAAGAGCAAGCAAGCAAAATACTCTCAAGCAATACACTAGTCCACACGCTTAAAATTCGAAGTCTATCTAACCAACACTTTCAGTGAAGGAAAGAAAAGCTTCAAGCCATTGAAGATGAAACTTGTTTAAAGATAAAGGGGCCTTGCACACCCAATGATTGAAGGAAGTGTAGTGAGGTTCAAGTTAGAACCAGGATTTAGATTCATTGGAGGGCTTCGTGATCAAATCCAAGAATTCGAATGAGCTGAAGTAGCAGGACAACTGTCTTGTAAAGAGCTGAGTCCTAGGAGTAAAGCCAGTTGTGTGATCAATGCTTACTCATTATGTTTATCCTTTTTTTAACTCGTTATTGTATTAGTGAATTACCTCAAAGAGTTGAAGAAGAGTGGAGTAGAGGAATTACCCCATCCTCGAACCACTATAAAATTGCTCTTTGTCTATTTACTTTCAGCATTTAATTCTTGCATATTTTATATCAGCTGATTGATAAATTTGCTAAGTCAACTGATAATAACTTAATTAAAATAAGTGTTGAAAAACATATCTTTTACTTAAGGGTGTAAATCTTCCGCTGTAAAACCAAGTTAGCTATATTTTTAAAAGAGCTCACTTCACTCAGCTGAGTTACTCTATCAACAGCTCAGTCGAGTCTGTTGAGTGGTTAATTCTACTGTTGAGGTTGAACTATGTTGTCCCTCAAGGACTTAGCTTCTTGTGTAAAAACTCTGATTTAAAGGACAAAAATCAAAAATTGGTTAAGTCTATTCAACCCCCATTCTAGACTTAACACAAATACCCCTTGGGACCTATAGGCTAGATTGTATGTTAGGAGAATGTGGAAGCTAAGAAAGAGTCGCTATCAGTTTGAGATGCCTGAAATGATTGAAGAAGAAGAATGGCTTCTAGATTTTCTGAAGAATGCATCTGTGACTCAGACCTTGGATGAAACTTATTCAACCCAAGCTCTGTATGAAAAGAGTGAGGAGGAAAAGGAGAAGGCGTTGGAAAAGGGAAAGAGTACAATTGAGACTCATAAGTGTATCTTCTTAGATGCCATCATTTTTAATGTTTACAGTGACGAGGAAGAAGTGGTAGAAGAAGTGGAAGCTACAGAGCTAAGGCAAGCTCTCAGAGAATCCAGGGAGATGGCTGAGCGTGAGCAGCAGACTGGGCATGGGGAAACATCATCCCCCACCCTGATTATAGAAGGAGTGATGAGAGAAACAACTGCTCTTTCATCACCAGCTCACTCTTAATCTCCCGAAGTTCGTGAAAATCTTAGAAATGGCGATGAAGCTGGAGATGTTATTAAGGTTGACTTGGTCAAAAATGATGAAGATATGCAAATTACCACAATAGGAAACCCAGCTGAGCCAAACTCGAACACTGCTATTGAGACAACATATGAAGAATTAGCTGAGAATCATGATACGTCTAATTCCTCTTTGACAATTGATCCAATTGCAATTCAAACTCCATTAGTTGTTGAGACAATTGAGAGGGAAACTGGGCACACTACAACTCTAGAAACTATTGAAAAATCCTGAAGGAGTTGTATGGGAACAAGAAGAATTGGAGTTAGGAGCCGAAGTAGCTGAAGTTGAGAAGAAAGTTGAGGTTGGTGTGAAGGCCATTGAAATTTCAATAGTTGAGGCACATGATGGCATGGATGTTAGACTCACAACGGTTGAGATTGTTGTTGGCACCGAAAGCGCAATCCCATTGGTTGATACCATTGTGGATGCCAATCTTATTGCACTTGATAGTGGTTGAGATTATTGCAAGGATTGTACAAGACCCTATGTCGGTTGAGATTGCTAGAGGAAATGTTGAAGAAATTAGGGAGAATCTGGCAGAGGAATAGAATCCAAGACCTGAGTCCGTTTAGCCAACTGAGGAACATATGCAAGAAGATGCACCGGTGAGACAAAAATTGAAAATTCTTTGAACCCATCTAAATCGATGAAGGCAAGAATCGGCAAACCAACTAAGATATATGTGAAATAATCAAGAGATGGAAATAAGTGATTCAAACTAAATCCGAACGAGTAAAAGATGATCCAATAGGAGGGTTGAACTTTGCACAAATGGGCTTGTGTTAGTTGATCCATCCCCTCAACCTACTAGATAATGGGAAATTAATCTATTGAGACAACTAGAGGTGTCAAACGGGTCGGAGCCATTCCAATGCCGCATATCGACCGCCGCCAAATGAAAAAATCGGGCCAGTAGGAATGGGCTAAAAAAGTCTTGGGCCACTATTGCTTGAGCCCAGCCCATAAAAATACACTAAAAAACTAGGCCAACTGGACTGGCCCAGTTTTCCGGGCCTAACGGGCCGGGCCAAAAAGCCCGGCTCATTTTGGGCCTCTTAAATTAGAGCCCAATCTGGTGCCTTTACCGGGCCGATCGGTCCAACCCACCGAGCCGGCCAAAATTGACGGCTCTAGAGACAACTGCTAAGAAGAACACTCAAATGGAAGAAAACACTACCGTCAGTGATGATGTTAACATAGCTGATGCACAGTCAGCTCAACAGGCTAACATAGTTGCAACTGCGAATGAAGCTAACCCAGCTGAGGCTCAGAGAGCTATACATCAGGGGGAAGAGGCAAGGGATCCCATAGGAGATGGAGTGGGACCTTCCTCAACTCCTATTGACATATGGGGGTTCTTTGAATTTCAAATTTCAGGAAAAAAATCCCCATGGACGAGTCTGAGGATGAAGAAAGGTTCAATGTTCGTTTAGAAGCTGAAGACCTCAATATTCCAGCTGAACTGAGGATAGTTCCATATGGTCATGATTTTGAATTTTCTCCAGACGATAATAGTGAGCGGGGTTAAGAATTTGAAACGACCTTTTTGTTTTATGTTTGGGGAAATGAGAGATTGAACAAGGCTTCACGACTTGTGTACATAGATGGACAATTATGATGCTATAATAACGAATGATATCCATGGCACAAATGGTTTCGAGAATCAAAGAATGGACCAATCGGACAAAAGGTTCTTCAAGAGAGCAAGTGGGATACTTCGTGCAACTCTACAATAAATTCTTTGGTATAGGAGCAAATCAGTTGAGTTTTAGCAACGTCAAAGATGATCATATGAATCGAATAGAGACTAGCCATCTGAGCGATATTGAGCTTCATCAAACCAAGATTCAGAAAAAGTTTGCACACATGGAAGCCATGATGAAAGAACAATATCTCTTCCTTGCAAAATCAGCTCATTGAGCTTAGCTCGCATCACTCAGCTGCCGATTTTATAACTCAGATGGAGTTGGACTTCATCTTGGAAAATATTCAGCCATCCTCCAGTTCTAATGCCAAAAGGGGGAAGGATGAGTAACCCCTACAACATCTCTAAAAGGCAAAGGCACAAGCTCTCCAATTATGGCTTAGATTCCACCTTCATTGTCAGTTGATGAGAAAGTTGACCCTGCTTTACAGAAATCAAAAGAAAAAAATACAAAGCTTGACAAAAAGCAAGAAAGCATAATTGAACAACCGAGAAAGCAAAGATGGCGGATCATCGCCAGGTAGACATGTTCAACGGTTCGGTTCGAACCAGAACCGGGACGGTTTCAAACCGGGTCAATGGCTCAAAAATTGTTGACCACGATTTCGGTTTGAACCATAACCGAAAACCGAAATTAGAAGGTTAAGTTACAGTTTCATGTTTTTCGAACCGCAAACTGCCGATTTAACCGGTAGTTTACTATATATATATTTTAATTTTATTTTAATAAAATATAAGTTAAATTTTAAATTTCCAATGGTCACATTTGTGACGGTTGGCAGTCGATTTTAATCGAACCGGTGGTTTCGGTTAAAACCAGCACTTTTTGATTTTTTTTAGGAAATTCAAAATTTGAAAAAATCAACAGTCAAGATTGTTTGACCGTTGATGATCAACGGTCAAGTTTTTTGACCATTGACCAAAATCGCGGTTTAACCGAAATCACGTTTTCAGTTAAACCGATAGTTTTACGTATTTTTTTTTGTTTTCACAAATTTTTCCTATAAATACCTCATATATTTCACACATTTTTTCTCACACCAACTCTCTCAATTTCAAGTTTCAATTTAATTTTTAGTGGTTTCATAATTTTATTTCATTAGATATTTTAAAAAATATCAAACCGTGGAGGATCTTCTCGTCAATCCAAGGGGAAAGGTTTGATGCCCGAGCAACAACCACCACCACGGTTTGAAGAAGCTTTCAATTTGAGCGAAGATGAAATCGAGACATGTTTTGCTAGTTTGGGTGAAGCTCAACAAGAAGGTGGAGTTCAACCAGAACTGCAAAATCCAACTTAAACTCAAAGTCGTCGAGCTACACCACTTAGATCCGATATTTTTCGGTGCACCTCAAAAGAAATTCGGATCATTAAAGTTACTTGCAACTATTTCACAAATTCCTACAAGTTTAGAGGAGGGGGAAGTTAGGGGACGTTCACGAACCATCTAAACAAAAAATATCCAAAAAAAGTTGGCAACGATCGTGCTCAAACACAACTACCGCCGGGATTCACTGGTTCTTCATTTGGTATGGAGTCTTTTTCTGCTTTATTTAAATATAGTGATACAATTACTAGGAAAGGAATAGTTAAATTTGTTAGTGGTATATCACTTCTTTTTAACTTTGCCGATAATAAACTTTTTAAAAAAAAATTCTAGACTTAGTTTAACACGACAAGTAAAAAGATTTCAAGTTCTACACTTACTCGTGATATTAGAAAAATGGTTGGTGAATTTAAATTAAAGTTAATTAATTCATTTGCTACTTTACAAAACAAAGTTTCAATTTGTTCGGATGTATGGAGTAGTCATTGGTAACGAAGTTTTTATATGGGAATTACATGTCATTGGGTTGATGATACATGGACTTTGCAAAAACGATTAATTGTATATAGAGAGTTTAATGTTGAACATACCCACTATTATATTTCTCATAAAATTCATACAATTTTACAAGAATATGGTTTAGTTACAAAAAAAATTTCAATTTCATTTGATAATGCTAGTGCTAATACGGCTAGTTTAAAATCACTTATAATATTTGTGAACCTTCTATTGGTGGTAAATTTTTTCATATTCGTTGTATATGTCATATTATAAATTTATGTGTTCAAGATGGTTTGGCTAATTTAAAACATGAAAATTTACCTATTAGAAATGCGATTTTATATTTATCAAGATATTGATCTTTATTGAAAAAATGGGCTAGATATTGTAAAAATCTTGGTTTATACCCAAAAAAGTTCTCGCCCGATGTGTCAACTCGTTGGAATTCTACATATAAAATGATAAATGATACTTACCAATATAAAGAAACTTTATGTTCATTTTCTTGCCGAACAACAATGTGACATAGTTTTATTTCCGAATCAATGGGACGCATGCTCTAATTTATGTCAACTTTTAAAGGTTTTTAAAGATCCGGTGTTTATTATCCTACATCAATTTTAGTTGTAAATTGTTGTATTAAAATTGCCTACTTTTTAGATCTCTAATGCCTTATGAACATTTAGGACAAACTATTGCTCAAATGGGATTAAAATGGTTAAAATATTTCACTTATATTCCTAATGTATTTTTAGTTGCAAAAATATTAGATCCTATGGTAAGATTAGATGGTTTAGAAGAATTGTTAGGAATTTATTATGATGTTTTGTTTCCTATTAAAGAGCATGACACTCCCATTCCAAGCGTAGTAGTAGCTAATGCTAAAGAATATTTACATGAAATTTTTAGAGAATATTCAATAAAATATGGCGATAGTTTTAGAAGCTCCTCTACTGCTTCTACTCCTTGTGATGATGTTGAAAATACTAGTGATATTGGTACTTTTAATGAGGCGGCGGTATTTGCACCATTGGAGCAGTTTTATGACACGAGGATACCAAAACGTTCGAGAGGAGGCACAACCCCTTATCTTGAACTTGATACATATTTAACATCTCCTTTTGATTATACTTGATTTTGTAGTAGGGAAGTCAAAGTTTGATCTGTTAAAGTTGTGGTCAAAGATGTCTTCATCTTTTCCTATAGTAACATTAATTGCGAAGGAAATATTAGTCGTTCCTGCCTCAACTGTTTCTGTAGAGCAAGCATTCAGTGAGAGAGGTTATATTCTGGATGCTAGATGATCTAGATTAAAAGTAGAAAATCTAGAGGCTCAAGCACTACTCCACGATTGGACAAAAGCCGAGGTATGTGATCAAGTTACCAATTCTGATGAACCCGAAGAAAACGACACTATTGATACCAGATCAAGCAATGATTCACATAATGATTGAAGAATCACGTTGCCACCTTCCCTAAGGTAAGTAGAAAGTAAGAGAACTATGTAGGGTTTTGATTCATCTATGAGGATACGTAGGTAATTTTATTTTAATATTCAAAGTTAAAATTTAAAATTTTAACTTAGAATATTAAAATAAAACTCAAACCCATTTTTTTTTTTTTTTTCTTCTTTGTGGTTTGTACTTTGTAATTTAAATTTTATACGAAATTGTAGTAACTTGTAATTTTATTGTTAAATTGTACTTTGGAATTGTAATATCTTAGAATTTTTCATTTGTAGCCTGTAACTTAAATTGCTTTTAATAAAGTTGTAAATTGTAAATTGTAATTTTATTTTTAAAGCAATAAAGTCAATTTTTTCTTACTCAATTTTGTTTAATTCATCAATTGTGTTAATTTATTCAATATTAAAAATTAAAAAAAAACCGAAAAAATCAGAACCAAAACCAAAACCAAAACCGTATTTAGGACGGTTAGGTTCTGGTACCACCTTTTGGGGTAATCATAACCGGATAGATTCGAACCGTAACCCGATTCGAAACCGTTGGGCATGTCTAATCAAGGTCACTCTCCCAGAAATGTACAAATGAAGAGTTTGAAACTCTATTATCCGAGGGATATTACAAAGGGATGACCATTGGTGATGCATGAGACTTGTACTGAGCTAAGGGTCTTGAAGATATTGAGAAGACTAGAGAGCAGTCAACTCAAAGTCAGAAGACTAAAAGTCATCAGACTTCTGGCTCTATGAGTTAGCAGACTTCTGGCTCTAAGAGTTAGCGGACTTTTAGCAGTCAAGTATCCCGGGGTGGCAACCATGTCGGAGGTAAAAGAGCTGATAGAGGAAAGGAAGAGGAAGAGACTCATCCTTTGGTGGGAGAGGCATAATCTCTCCACCAAGAAGAGGAGGTAGAGTGATGTCGTTTAATACCTTGAAAAGAGATGCGCCCTATTGGCTTGGCCTTCGAGAAGCTGAAAGGAGAGAAGATGAAAGACGAGCAAATGAATGGGCAAGACAACTTGAAAGTGAAGAAATGGAAATGAGAAGAAAAGAAGAAGAGGAAAAAAGAAGACAAATATTTTTTTACAATTAATTTCAATGATATATATACATACGTATATAAAGATGAACTTCTTATTAACATTTAATTTTTATTGTTTTATATATTTTAAATGAAGAAGATTCGAAGATAATACTTTTGTCGAAGAAAAGATTAAACGTGACTGAAAGTGATACTTGATTAGTAGTTACTTAGTTGTGTACTTATGTTGTATTTGTTTGCTTTTATTTATAAAGTTTAAACCTTGAGTACGTGAACTTTACTTTTTTGTCTATGTAATGCAACTATAAACTACGTGTGATTTTTATTATTATAGATCATTTGGTTTTGTATATATAGTTTAAATGCTAATATTATGCATGTTAAACATAAATATTAAAAAAAAATTGACTTGTAGAGGGCTTGTTTTGCTCGAAACTTTGTCGAATTATGGTTAGGTTAACAATATTTTCGATTCATTATATAATGACCCGTTTAACCTTAATCCCGCTAAGACTCGACACCGACTAGACTAGCCCGTTCCCTATCCCTTTCCATTCCCCTTTCCCTTTTCTCCCCTACGGGCTACGTGCAATAGATATCAAGCATGTGTTATCATAGATTCTTACAAAATAAGAATTGTATTACAATATTTTTTTTGGAAGAATTGTATTACTGTAATTAGATTTACGGAATATGTGACATTTTATTTTCTTTAACAACAAAGAAAGAAAAAAATCAATCATGATTCATGACATTGAACATGGCCAACAAATGTATGTCAAAGAGGCATTTTTCACAGGTTAGAGGTGTAAATTTATTTGAGTAATGAATATATTTCTATCCATGGCCAACAAACCAAAAAAAATAAAATTTTCCAGTTAAAAATAAGACCTCATTTGGACTGTTATACTTTTTCCAAAAAATCTGATCTTCTCTACTCTCCCCGCCGTTTCTTCCGTTTCCTTGTCTCTCTCTCTCTGTCTCTCTGTCTCTCTCAGACACACTCTGAAAGATCAAAGTAAATATTTGCAAGAGAAAGGGTGGGATTTTTCTGTGTTGGGTGTGAAGTGAAAAATGGCCAGTAGTGGAGGATATGGCGATGCGAGCCAGAAAATAGACTATGTGTTCAAGGTGGTGCTGATCGGTGACTCTGCGGTGGGAAAGTCCCAAATACTGTCGCGTTACGCTCGCAACGAGTTCAGCTTGGATTCGAAGGCTACCATTGGTGTGGAGTTTCAGACCCGCACTATGGTTATACAGCACAAGTCTGTTAAAGCTCAGATCTGGGACACCGCTGGCCAGGAAAGGTATATATGTGTGTGTGTGTGTTTTGCTTGTTGAGTGATATTTGTGTTTTTGTGTTGTGATTTAAGCTTTGGAGTGTACTTTGCTGGGGATATTTGTAGATGATCTTTGCTGGATCAATTTCATTTTCTGATACTTTGTTGTTTAGGTTTTGTTGTTTAATTGGAATTGATGTTGGAATTGGGAGGCCTAATTCTGGCTTTCTTGTTTTTATTTTTAACTTTTAAGATTGTTAATTGCAACTGATTTGTATATCCAAGGAGTTGAGCTCATGAGTGATTAGAACACGAGGCGGTTAAGATTCATTTTATCGATCTGAGCTATTCACTCAAAACCAAACGTCTTCTAAGACAGCGATTGGTTAGAAGTAATTGCTGGGATTGGTAAACGATATTGCATTGTCTATCATGCTTTTTTTGAGCCTGAATGATTCCTGGGTCTTAATGAATGACAATAATATCTAGGATGGACTTATATAGAAATATAGAATATATATAATGGTATAAATAATGTGATATGACTAAGTAAATCAATGTACCTAAAGTCACCGCTTGAGGCTCATATTCGGGTCACTTCGGGTACTTTGAGTGGATTACCTGAAACAGAACACACGTTAGGCTCGGTGGGGTGGCCCCCGGCTAAAGCTGTCCGATGCTTAAGTCAGTTCAGGTCGTGAGGTAAATGAGAAGTGATGAATATGAGCAATAAAAACCTAACCTCTTGATAATTGTGCCTAACTTTTATAGTGGTAATTATGTACGAACATATTGGTCCACGTGACATCATCTGGAGAGCCTTTTTGTCAAAGGACTATGGTGCCAAATAACTTGGGTCCGACCCAACCTGGGTAAAAAGTGCGTGGATATTACCTCCCTTGGTACATTTTGGACTATTTTTAAGGGTAAAGTGGTAACTCACTCTATTGGTTTATCATAATGATTACGTTTTATTGGTGTGACATGGTAAATAAATCTTACTTTTTTTCATCACAAATTGTGTTTTAGACAGTAATTAACATTAGCTGGTAAACATTGTCACTTGATTATAGTTGGTCTTATTTTTTTGTTGGCTTATATTGTTGAGTTATGAGTTATCACAATAGAATATTAAGTGATGGAAGGCTCTGAACCCAAGCTTACAACCTATGCACTCAGTTTGGCTTATTTGTCTGTGCGTAATAGCCAAAAATTATATACAAAAGGAATTAATTGTAAAACGAGAAATGTTTTCAAGTAGAGAAGATGTACTTTTTGGTGTCATTCTAAGGTTAGTTTCTTGTGAAGCCGCTGTAACCCCAATATGCATTTGGATGAAAGGATTTCAAATTATTACTCCATTAAGTTGGATTTGAAATATACCTAAATGACTCGAAAAATAGCTTAAAATAGGAGTTTAAGGATTTGAAATCCATTGTATCATGAAATTACTCAAAATGGATGTGTTATTATGAATTTGAAACTAAGTTTGTTATTATGGATTTGAAATTCTTAAATCTATCAATCCAAACGAAGCCCTAGGGCCTAGTGTCCATTGTGCAAGACTCACTCACTGAACAGGTTAAGCTTTTTTGGCTGGACCTAGATGTGGATTTTGTGATTCCTTTTACATTTTTTGTCTTCATATTCCAGTTCTCTATCGTACGAAACATGCGTAACATTTAGATTATGAATAAATCAGTCATAATCTTTCGCTACTCAAAATCTCTCGGTGTCACAAACAGATACAGAGCCGTTACAAGCGCATATTACAGGGGCGCCGTGGGGGCTATGTTGGTTTACGACATAACAAAACGGCAAACCTTTGACCACATTCCTCGTTGGCTAGAGGAGTTACGTTCTCATGCGGACAAAAACATTGTAATAATTCTGATCGGGAATAAAACTGATCTCGAAGACCAGAGAGCAGTGCCTACAGAAGATGCCAAGGAATTTGCTCAGAAAGAAGAACTATTCTTCCTAGAAACCTCGGCATTAGAAGCAACAAACGTTGAGGAGGCGTTTTTAACCGTGTTGACAGAGATTTTCAACATTGTGAACAAGAAAAATCTCGTCGCGGGTGAAGATCAAGCAAATGGAAATCCAGCGTCTTTGTCTGGCAAGAAGATTGTTATTCCTGGCCCGGCTCAAGTGATCCCGGAGAAGAATAGGATGTGTTGTAGATCATGATTTGTTTGTTTGAGGTTTTGCCAGAGTGATAATTATTTTGAGTGTTCAGTTGTAAATTAATACATCTACATGATAGAGAGAGATGGGTTATTTGGTATTGATATGGAGAAAAAACGCCAGATAAAAGAGTTCAAATTTGTTTCTGATTAATTTATCATTTTCCTTTGTTTATCTGTTTGTTTTTAGTATGTACTGGTTTTATTGAATCTGCATCATATTCGTATCATTGCTGGAAAGTAAATTTACTTTACGGGGCAAGTGGTACCATTCCAGATATATTCTATTGACCCAGGTTGTTGCTAGCTTATTATTGTTTTACTGTGTTTATCTTCGTTGCTATGTTTATCTCAACTATGAGTTATGGCCTTTAAAGCATGTTTTGAACATAAGAATTATAAACTTTTTTCATACTACTCATAAACAGTACTTACGTCATCTCAACCTATAACACCAAATTTGGTGTAATTTTACCAAATTCGGTGTTTTGTGGTAAATTGACCAGAAAAATATGTAGCCTAGTAAATCATCTACCTATATACTATAAGAAAAACACAAAAACTTGTGTTAGACCACTAGTCCTTATGTAGCCTAGTAAATCATCTACCCATTCTCCTTATTTTCTACTCCCCCTATTTTTTCTCTCTTCTCACTAGTCCCCCCTCCTCCTCTCTCACAAGTAGTGTGATTTCATTTTTCTCTCTCTCTCTCTCTCTCTCTCTCTCTCTCTCTCTCTCTCTCTCTCCCCTTTCATTGGTCCCCTTCCTCTCTCTCTCTCTCTCTCCTCATGTTCCTCCTCTCTCTCTCTCTATACACGCAGATTTTACATATAAAAATCTCACAAAATCCAAATTCTTCAGAGAACAAATACTCAAAGAAATAATACTTTAAAAACGTATACTTTTCATGGTATATAATTGATATTTTTTTTAAATGATACTTTTTCTTTTAATAACGAAGTAATATTTGCTTTAATAATAAGTGATATTTTTTAACACAGTATGATACTTTTTTAATAAAAAGTGATATTTTTTCTATAACAATTGATATTTTGTTTTAATAAAAAGTGATATTTTTTTTAATACAAAGTGATGCATTTTGAGTAAGAAGTAATACTTTTTCTGTAAGAAGTGATATTCTTTTTAATAAAAACTAAAACTGATACTTTTTTCATAAGAAATGATACTTTATTTTAATAAAAAGTGATATTTTTCTAGTCTAATGTGATTCTTTTTTCATAAAAAGTGATACTTATTTTTTCCATATTTTCCGTTTGTTTGATACGTGTAGAGAGAAAGAGAAATGATAGACATGAGGAGAGAGAGAGAGAGGGATCACGAGAAGAGTTGGACGAAGAGAGAGAGAGAGAGAGAGAGAGAGAGAGAGAGAGAGAGAGAGAGAGAGAGAGAGAGAGAAGGAGGGAGGACCATGGGAGGAGTGGGATGTGAGGAGAGAGAGAGAGAGAAAGATGGGACCATGGGAGGAGTGAGATGTGAGGAGAGAGAGTGAGGGGGACATGTAAGTATATCGAGAGAGAGAGAGAGAGAGAGAGAGAGAGAGAGAGAAGGCATGTGAATTTTTGGTAATGGGGCTCTTCTTACTGAGTTTAGATACGTGAGACGGCCTCACAAAGACCTCGCCAAAGAAAAAATCAAAGTTGACACATGTCATCACTTCCTTAATCTTGGACATTTGTCAACTTTTCATCCTCCCAATTCCACATGGCGACTTCACATTTATCTATGTGTCAATCCTTGTAAAATTTAAAAGATAACACATTTAAAAAATAACAAATAATCCAGTGTAACACACGGGTGTTATTCTAGTTTTACACTAAATAAATATTTTATTATTTCTTTTTTCATTTTATAATAAACAAATTTGTTTATTTATACCGTTATTTCATTACTTATATTTTATTAAAACCAAATTAACTAAATAAGAGGTTACACATAATTGATATTATCTTAATCAAATTATATTACAAAAAAATAATTTTCAATATTAATGTTGTAATTTCACTTTTGAATTTGGAGCAAGTAATGTTATAGTTTAATGTATTTAATTATTATTTATTATAATTTCTTTTAAATATTACTTATTTATTCATAAGTATAATTAATTATTAAAAATATTATTGCAAAATAAGAACTACTTGAGAATTTTAAATAAATAAAGCTAATTATAAACTAATTAAACATATAATATTATGGAAGTAAAACCCTGCGGTTGAAGAAAATTGGGGGTAAAATGGGGATGTATTACACACTGCAACATCATTCACTAAATCAAATTTGATGCAATGCTTGAAGTTCGGTTGGAGAATGGTTTACATCATATTTGGTGTAATGGTATAGGATTTGAAGTCCCACTGGAGATGCCCTTGGTTTTGCCAAAGTTCCATATCTAAGTTCATATGAATTACTAATCATTTCGCTTGTAACTGCAATCAGTTTTTTGAAAACCGGACCGACGAGCTAATCAATTTTGTCATCGATTCATGGTTCAACCGATTGGACCAATTCAAAACTATCAAACCAACCAATTTAATGAAAATTAATTATATTTCTATTGTATATAATAATGCAATACATTTTAAAGATGAAAAACATAAATAACCAGCTTAAAATTGATCAACATAGCAAAAATTCAAATAATCACATAAATATAACAAAATACTAGTTTAAAACTTAAAATTTGCACACAAAAAATATTATAATACCTAAAAAATGAAAACATTAAATGAAAAACAATTTCGACCAGTTCAATAATTTTTTTGCTGGTTATGGCCGATTCAACCGGCTTTTGACCGATTTCGACCACTCCAACTGCAAAAACAGTTTTTGGGGGCTACCCGAACCGGAGTGACACTGATTCCGAGTTGAACCCATCAGACCGGCAGGTCAGTCCGGCATTTAAAACAATGATTGTAATAAAATGCTTTATCTTCTTTGTGACTGAACATAATTTGCAATAAAATTTTCTAGTACTCATTAGAACCTTAACCCAATGGTGGATTCATATATAAGGAAAATCCAAATGTAAATATACTTCCAAGTTCCAACACAACCACAACTAGTCACATTAGTACAACTTCTACATATTACATGGACCTACTGATGGCCAAGATTCCCATCCCAAGACCATTCCCTGTAAGGCTGTAAGTAATCATGTCTTCAGAACTGCAAATTATGATAAAACGATAAATATCTCTAGAATCTCCAAAATTGATAGTTCAATCAAGAGTTGCTGGTATCCTGGTTATGCTGTCACATTCAAATTTTCAGAACCATTTTCTTTTCCTTCTTCACCAGCCTCTGGAATAGATTGATCACCCTCGGGCTGCAAGGCATCCTCAGTCGATAAAAGCATCGACACCCTTTCCAAAAGTTCTTGGCAGTCAAGTGCTGTCACCATTACAGCTACATTAGTTCTACCCCTCCAACACCCAATAGCAATAGGCGTAACGTCTTGCGAAGAATCTGACAAGACCTGGCCTTCTGCAGAAGACGAAAAAGAAAATAAATTTACTCAGATCATCTCTAGCATAAACGACATGGCTTAATGGACAAACAATTATTTCAGAGGGGACAAATACCAGGAAAAAAGAACCTGAGGTTCGGTCTAACTACAAACAAATCCAATGGTTTTTGAAAATTACAAAAAAAACCCTTGAAGTTTGATTCTGTCTTACATTTCCCACTTCAAAGAAAAAAATAATTCAAAAATCCAGCTAATATTTATAGAAATATTACAATTACATTCTTAGATTTAAGACGGAATCAAACCCGATGGGGTATTTTGTATTTTTAAAACATCTCCGGATTTTTTGTAATTAGCTCAAACCTTAAGGAGTTTTTCTTGTAATTATCCCTTATTTAGAACAAGACATCATGCGAACCTCTACTCAGAAACACCACACAACATCCTAGCATTAGCTTCGAAGCCTTCTCTCCTACGTCAGGATTAACAAAATCCGAGAATTTGATAATTTTGTACTGCAAAAGATGCTTAAAATCTACTGCGGTTGCGTATAAAATCTGCTTAGTTATATGGGGAAGAATCAACGGCAACCCTTCAGATGATATTCGGAATAAACAGGGTGTGGATGTCCCCTCTTTCGAGGTCTGCCGTTCCTGAAATCAAAAGAGTAACCGTAAAAATATTTAACAAAAACTATAAATAAAAAGAATAGGGTTAGGAAACCTTTGATATTTTCTTTTAATTTATTGAGTAACTCAACAGAGGATCATCTATATAACATACTAGGCTACTAGCTTTCACAATCAACAAGTTTCAAATAGTACAGAAATGGTAAATATTCATTTATGATGAACAAAAAAATTTGCATGCTTTTTGGATACGATCCCATAAATAGACTGGAAAAATGGCAAGAGTCAGGCATATAAATAACTTACAAACATCTTTAGCCCCACTGAAGCTATCTTAAGCTGCTGGCCGGCTAGAAAGTTCAACTCAAGAACTTCCTTCACAGAATTTGACACGTAGTAAATTCTCTTGACATGGTTCATGTCATCGTTTCTTGTAATAAGATGACCTTTGAATGGAAAGGATTCCTTGATTCCATAAAAATCCATTATCTTTTCCACAACAGCATCATCCTTGTAGAATATAACAGGGTCTACTCCTCTCCATCTCCCCTGAATTTGTAGCTTCCTTTTTCCCGTTACTATTTTAGCATCATTTTTCACATCAGGCGGAAGTTCATTTTCCTCTTTTTCATTTTCTTCGTTTATTTTATTCTGGACAGTGTCCAAAGGAGCTTCACCCGTTCCAGTATCAAGTAAATCAGCATCAGGAGTTACTTCAGAAATTTGAACATCTTTCTCACCACTTAAACCAATATCATTGCCATCTGAATCCTCTTTTACCTCGTTCGCTTGTTTTTGAGGCCGAGTGCTACTAGAATAATATTTTTTATCAGGACTCCTAGGTTTCTTCTCAATTGCTGCAGGGGCTAAAGAAACATGCATATTTTCAGGTAAACTGGAATTACAGGAGCAAGTTTAATATATACAGAAAAAACAAGCGAAAATGTGAAAGTAAATCAGAAGTGACCATGTGCTCATAAATGCAAAGAAGCAAATCTCACATCTTTATCGTCTGATAGATGTCAGATGATGTCCTAAATGCTTAGGGCTACCAGGAATCCTGGTTAGCTAAGTTACAAAAGAAGTGTTAATTACAAAAACTGCGCATAAGGTTTAGTCTAATTACAAAAGTCTTCGGTTACTTTCAAATTTACAAATACCCCCATCGACATTTGTTTCTCATTTACAAATTGCAACACCAAATAGGGGGGAATTTGTTAGGTAAATAAAAATCTCAAGGGGGTGTTTGTAACATTTTTAGGGGGATATTTGTAATTTTGAAAGATGACGGGAGTTTTTGTAATTAGGCTAAACCTAAGGGGTAGTTTTTGTAATTATCCGTACAAAAATGCCACATACATTTCATGTCACTGAACTAAAATGATGGTGGAACTTACCAGGCAGGAGGAAACCTTGTGTAAAACAGCAATAAAGAAAGCCCCAGAATTTTGATCATGAGGCACTATCCTCATACAACGTTCTAAAGGTAGAGCTGAGACTTCTGCCTCCAAACTGTTCGACGGAGCCACTAAGCCATCCGCCAATTGGATCCCACTTTCAGAATTACCGTCACCATTCTCGGGATTTTTTCTGGTTTCTGTTTCATTATCAGGTTCAGATGTCTCCTCATCCAAATTACCAGAAGGAAACATGCCTGGAGTTACTACAGATCTGCGATATTTAGGAACATCTTTATAAGATGCCAACCACATCCCTTTATCCCGTACCTATACAAGCAATTGGAAATCAAATCAAATGCTAGAAAATCAATTAGAGTCAAAAATGTCTACATGAAGTTCAACAGTTATTTCATATGTATGCTGTAACAGTGAAAAATGGAACCAGCTGAAAGATTACTATGAAATACTAACTTTCCATTTCTTAAGACCTGGCCTGCGAACAAGCTGTGGAAGCTCAGTGGAGACATCCACGAGCTCAATTGATCCTCCACATCTCCGCATAACCTGAGGGGAATAAGACATTTACGGTTCATAAGAACATAAGGCCTATAGAAGAGAGAGAAGACCCACAACACTCCGACTTTCAAGCCTTTAAATTAACTCTACATCATCCCATGCATAGACACACCTTTCCATGTTAAACCAGTATGAAAGATCTAGTGGGAAGAGGCGAAGAAAGTTCCAAATGGAAAAAAATTGCATATGCTTAATTTGAGGATGCTCCATTCTCACTGTCTCATCCTCTTTTTACCATTTATCTCCTCCAGGCAAAAAATGATTATCAAAAGATTCATTTTAAAATCAGCATTAGGTCCCATCTGAACTCATAAAGTTCTTCCTGAGAACATTCATAAACTACCTCGGCAACCACAGCCTCATTCTCCACTGGATTCATTGAGCAAGTAGAATATACCATCCGTCCATCAACTTTAAGCAAAGCTATACCTGAAATGACCACATGCTGAAAGTCAAAAACAATTGCTCCTTTTCTGGTATAATCCGAAGTAGAGATAAAACAAAGGATTTTTTTTGCCAAGTATGTTGTCATAAATGTTTGTGTGTGTGTTACAACAACTAATTCGACAATTTTCATTCTAATAATCAGCTACTCATTATATCATACATTTAACTAAAGGGAGTTACATGTACATAACTCCAATGTAGTATTTCGTACTTGATAGTTTTCATTATCGGATGCATAGGACTCAGATTTACAAACCAGTTGTCTTACATCCCCCACCCTACACGCACCAGAAGTTTTTAAAAAAAAAAAAAAAAAAAAAATTGGGGGGGGGGGGGGTGGGGGCATCATTATAGCATATTTACCTGCATGTACTGTGATATGTTATCCTTTTTACTTTTTTTTCCCTGCTTTGTTTACAGCAACCATCCCCTATTTCCCAAAAAATGATCCAGTTTGCTCCGCATATTGTTTAGAATGTTTTTTCAAAAACACTGAATGGGATATGATATGAAATGCTTTCCTGATTGCCAGTAACAATAGCAAAAGTGATTAGGATTACATCTGCAACTCAAGTGGATCAAAAGGCATTCAGTTATATTCAGGAGTGGGCTATCATCAAGTCTTCATAATTTTCTATTCCTTGGGTGAACTAAGTATGTCAATTTATCAATCAGCAAATGCTGCCAGAATTTAATCAGTTACATATAATTCAAATGGGGGATAATTACAATAACCCCCCTGAAGTTAGGGCTAATTACATAAGAACCCAAAGGTTTTTGAAAATTGAAAAAAAAACCTTGAGGTTTGATTCCGCTTACACATCTCCATTTATAAGCAAAAAAAACATTTCAAAACCCCCCTAATATTTCTAGAAATATTACAATTACCCCCTTAAATTTAATACATAATTAAACCTGAAGGGGCTTTTTGTAATTGTGAAACATCTCTGGGTTTTTTTGTAATTAGCCCAAACCTCAACAAGACTTTTGTAATTATCCTTTCAAATGGAAGAGAAGAGACAATACATGGAGCCTATACTATTTCAGTAAAACAAATATACAAAATGTCACGCTGAACCCTAGTCCCAGAATTTCATCTGTGTCAACCGGACATATCCCTCATCACTACTTATCAAAACAACCAGAGTAATTCACACATCTTTAAATAAGGCAAGGGACTTGCAGATTTCTTCGCTAACGAGGCTTGAGACAGTCATTGTTCATGCACTAATCAAGATCAATGACAGTCATATTTAATGAACCTTTGGCAGCAAGATCATGCAAGGCAAAGTGTAGTCCCTGTTTTCTTTTGGATATAAGGTTTATGCCCCCCTAATTTATACCAAAACGGCAGGATTATAAACTGGAAGGGGGTCCATGTCAAAGACCCTGTTGACTTCATTGCAAGTTTAGTTGACAATAAAAGTAAAAATCAGTAAATAGACAGAGTCTTAGAGAAGCTGATTTGCCCTTAGTTAGGAGGGTAAAATGAGTTACTGCTATATTTCATGCTGAATATCATAACTAAGAGATAGGAATCAACTCGGCTAAAACGGTACCTCGCATAGCTATCTGAACTTGTAGGCCATGGAGACCATTACCATTTCCTGCATTCCTGAAATGAAGAAGAGCACGGGAAGGAGGATGGATAGTAATGGGATGCTAAAAGAGGGGAGGGGGATGGGAATTTAAGAGAATTGCGAAGCAGCAATTAAAGTAATTACCACTTCCTCCAGATATCAGGAGCCTTACGTAAAGTACCATCACCACTACAAGGGACATCACACAAGACACGATCAAATTGAAGCTGACAAATATTAGGTTCTTTAATATGTCCGATTTGGGAATCTACTGATTGATTCCTACGTAAATGGCAGCTTGGAAAGTGTTGGGCTTCATGATTTGTGACTATTAAGTTGGCAGTACACATTCTTTTTGTTTGGTGAATAAGAAGATTACATCTTTGGACATCCAGATCATTTGCTATCACCTACATCAGAGGCATATGATAGGTTATATTAGGAGAGGAAATTCTATAAAATGACAAGGGAAATGTTGAAGAAAATAAATTCAAAACATAGCCCAAAGCTGCTTCTGTACCCCATCTCTGTGAGAAGAAACAAACATTCAAAAAAAGAGAACTGGAAGGAATAATACCATTCCACTGGGTAGCGTTCCTGGTTCTATCAACTTGTAAATCATCTCCAGTAACTGAAATGTTTTTGAACCTGGTGCTGCACACACTGCATTATGTATAGGATATTCAGTGTCTGGACCACAGTGTTCAGTAGGGTTTTACAAAGAATCTTCGCAGAACAAGTGGTGGAATAGTAGCATGCTTTATGCCGGAAAACAAATGATAATAAATAAATAAAAATAAAATAAAACATTATTAAATAGTGTAAAAGTCATAGATTTAGCTTACTGTCGAGAACAAAATGATCTGGACGTACATCAAGGAATAGTGGAGGAACCTGAAATCACAATGTAAAACAATAAAACAAACAGGATAGAGTGATCCTCCCAATTTAATATCACTAAATTCAACGGGAAGAGCAACTGAAAAGGAAAACAAATGAGTTGGAAAATTGGTGCACCATGCTAACAGCTTCCTGTCTTGTAATGTTTCCAATCTCATTTTCTAGTTTCAGGAATTCATGAAACCTGAAAAGGGTTATGTAGAGTAAACAGGAATGATGAATGATCATAACAAAGGAGCATTCACGTCGTCTTTTAAATTCTGCTATCAGCAGATTAAAATGCATAGTGAATCACTAAATCCATTAACTAAAGCTATTCTGCTGCTTTCTGGGCAAAAACTTCAGTGAATTGACGCCTTAAAAGGCATCCTCATTACTCAAAAGATATGGCACCTAATATTATGTATAGAACTTTCAACATAAGGTATGTGTTTCTTTAAGTTTAAAGAAGAAAGTACAACACTTCTTGTCATGGACACCTTTATAATGGTTACGCAAATCAAGCCATCAAGGCTGCACATCTCCCAGAAAATTTAAGACAGAAATATTGACAAACATTCTTCATTGAATTTTTAAAAATATAGTACTCCCTCAAATGCTTCTTCCATGGGAGGTAACACTTATGCAAATTTATGCACAAGGTTAGAGAAATGTAGGGCAAAATCAAGATGTTACAGAACCACAACATATTAGAAGTTCCTTTGATTGTCAAAAGCCTTGCATCAAAATCAATGAAAATGATCACTGTAATACTGCCAGAATTTGAAGAAGTTATAGGAAGCAATCACATGGAAAGCCACCAACGTTTCCAGAATTATTTGCTCATTCATCAGTAACATATCATGTGTTGACATTAGTTCGGAACATACAAAAAAATAAAGCTTAGGTTGAAAATTATACATCATAATGTTTCATTATATTACTGCAAGAAAATAATAATAGCAATCTATCAATAAAAGGGGTATCCGTTGTGCCTCCATCATGTAGATCCCGCATATCATCATAATATATTTTCAAAGAACATGCTAATGCATTTATAAAATTCATAACTTCCTTTTTCCCCCTGTCCTAACACCAGGACTTCCGAAATCCCTTATGATTCTTTTTCCTCTGACAACGTATTTTTCAAATTTCTTGTTGAACTTGAATCTTTATTTATGGATAATAAAGACAACTCTTTTCCATTTATTTCCTGTTGAAGATGAACTTAGAAATATCAGACTGACAACAATGCTATAACATTTTTTAGTCCACTAGGTGAATTTAAGATGGGGGGGAAGAAAAATCCTCTCACAGAAAATAACTGGGTGCTGATTTCATTCTTTCAAAAGTCCAAAACAAAAGTATCTTGTAAACAAATCACTTACCTCTCAAGGGTTTGATTCTTCCGCAACTGGTTCCGAGAAAAATTTGACTGCCAAGCAAGATTATCTGGGTACCATGGTAATGGCTTAATTGCCTCCACTTCATTTCCATCAGTATCCTGCATAAATTGAAAGCACAAGAAAGAAAAACTAACGCTGAAACTATTTTGATATATTTACATGACCTCAGTGACTACTGAAAAACTATGAAGAGGTCAAACCAATCTACCTCTGCCTGAAGAGATTTCATAAAGTCATTCTCCAGTTGCAACCGAATATCCTCATAAAACTGACTACTGCAAAATTGGATAAAAAGAGAGCATATGACTTCCAGAAGCTTTACATACTGGAAATGTATTTAAAATCTGAAGAAAAAGTGAGGAGTCTTTGGTTTCTCCCCCACTTGGAAGAAGGAAAGGAGGAAACATTTATGATGATAAGTGAAGTTCTAATAGGATTACAAAACCAAGAAGTTACCTGAAATATTCAAACATGACACATGCATAAATGATCAAAAACCTTGATAATATATCAACTAAACGCCTAAACTGTCATGTGAATCCATCACTTGGTTTAAATATGTCGATAGGCTCCCCACAACGCATGCTTCAAGAACATCAAACAAGTAGAGACATGATAAGGGTGGCATTATCTTGGTCTGAAGTTAAAAGTGAAGGGTCTCTCACAAGAACATGCAGCTAAGATCAAACTCATTTTTGAACCGTTTGGCATGTAGTGTACCCTAATTACAGATTAGATCCGCTGATACGCCAGATGGAAGAATTTCAATCTTTCACTGTTGTTGAGCCATTGAACTTATCCACAAAGTGCATCATAGAACTTCTGTGGATTGTAGCTATTGAAATCAACCAAAGCGAGGCGGCAAAGAGAAAGAATCAACATCCTTACTTAGGACCCTTGGAGAAAGTAGAACCAAGCAGTGTATTTCAGCATCATGGCTTTTGATAAGTCAAAGAACCTGATCCAGGTCAGGTTCTACCAACAAGCTTTTTCAGGAAAATGTTTAGAAATTTGCCAATGATCGTGGCAGAGACTTGTAACACTCCCATCTGTCACCGGCAGTTGTAAACTAATTTATAAGACCTTCGTTGGTTATTATATTCAAATATGAGTTTTCAGTAAGGCAGTCTGATCTGGGTCCTTAAAAGAACTAACTAGCTAGATATATTGTACTATAAAGAGGTTCAGCTCAACAGCCTGAAGCCTCTGTGAGATGAGGCAACAAAGTCCCATTCTGTCTAGATGTTTGGTGTTGGGAAAATGTTTTGAAGAGGGGCTTCCTTCACAATACAATCTGTTTAGTAGACACCTATAGTCTCCAAAATTTCAAACTAAACGGAGAAGTAGAGTATGGACCGCAATATTTACCAGGAATGTTTAAGAATAGGTTGTTACGAAGATACAGCCATTTTCAAAGATCCATGATAGAATCCCGCACAGATGAGAACTAACACGAGTAAAATGTCTAGCACAAACTTCCTTCTCATAAAAATCATAATGAGTTTGGAAGGGAGAAGGGGGTTGGCAAAGGTAAGTAGAGAATTTGGTTAGCTAGTTCCAAAAAATATTATCCTTTTTTGCACCAGAAAACATTATCATCCAAGCTCCAACTAAGAACAATTGAGATGATGCGTCCAAATTTTGCATCTTAGTAAGTGGTCTGGCTTAGCAAGGAACCAAAAGAAATAGCTTTCTTTCTTTAAACAGCAGCAAGGGGAGTGATGGTGTGTACAAAGGCAGGTGAACACATAGAGCTTTTTTTTTTTTTTTTTGACAAAACACATCGATTATTTTACTTAGTCTGAGCCAGGTCTAAATGGTCATCTCTGAGTTGATCTTAGATGGAAGGATAGTGGATGTTTAGTGAGTACAGCCAAGAATTGATTGTTTAAAATTAGTTGATATACTAATAAGGAAGAAAATCAATAGGAGAGGGCATTGATGAAGTGGACTAACCAGTTCGGAGATTGAAGAGTTATTTTACTTATTCTTATAGACCACAAATCTATTGCCACAAATACAGTGTTGTGAATAGAAATGTTTATTTTCCTTTTGTGTAATGAATCTTACTTTACGTAACTATAATAAAAGCAAAAACATAAGATTAGTCCAATATATCTTATCTGTGCAGACACACTATAGCGTTTAAGCAGAAATATCTGAATAGCAGGAATGCAAAGATGAATGTACAGGAGCTAACAAAATACCGTAAAAATGTTGATCCATAATTCTCAATGGATCAGCTAAGATGAAAGTCCTGAAGCAAACATCAACACAGAGCTGCTGAATCCTAATGTAAAAGCCATTTTCTACTTTGTGCCCTAATGTTTTCTGAGTTCTTCTATCGTGCCATTAAGGAAAACATACAAATTCTACACTGTAATCTTTTAACCAAACAGACTCACATCTATCTGAAGTTAGAGACTTGGATATTGTAATGTAAGGGTTTCACAGTTTCACCATCTATTCAAATTCTTCATATTTTAAATAGCCCATCTAGACAAGACATTGAGTTATTCATGATAAAAGAAAATCTACCTACAATCTTATTCATATCCGATGGCATCTAGAAACTCCCTATCTTCATTTCCATGAATTCAAATTGCCAACTGTATTCCTCATAACCTTACTTCAAATTTCTTTAATAAAATTCAAAACACATTTCAGTGTGCCTCCCGCCTAGCTAAAGCCAAAGTCTACACAAATCATATGTGCCCAAAGCATTTTAACCAGCCAAAACAATCACATAAAACCAGCCAAAACAACCACATAAAAACACACAACATGAAAAAGGAAACATATAAAGCATTACACTACATGTAAAAATAAAAAATAAAAAAATAAACAAATGAGTAAGTATGATTATAAACCTGGAATTGATTCTGAAGGCAGCTGGTAGCGGTGTCCTCAGATACTCAATGAAAGCATCCCATTCGTCAGCCGACACAATTTCTTGCTCCTACACATATTTCGAAACAAATCCATTACAGTTATACCAAACAATAAAAACTCGAATTAGTAAACGCGTCTCATTTTTCTTATACGACCCGTCTTTTTGTTCCTTTCAATTTATACAACACAAATACACACAATTCGATACAAACCCATTTCAGCCATTTTTTTACTTCCTTACTTTGTAATATTCATCGAAAGAGGGGTTCTGTGTGGCGAACGGCTCCCAACCTGGATGTCTGTTACTATTGGCATCATCCGGCGTGGCATTAGTAGAATCATCCGACTTGGGGCGTTTCCAAACGTTTTCCCTGCTCTGGCGGAAGTGTTTTCGCTGAGTACGAGATCTTCCTCTCCCTCCCATTTTCTGTACTTTGATTATTTGTTTGTTTCTTTGCTACTTTTTCGGCTGCTGCTGCTGCTGCTGCCTTTGAAAGTGGAAATGAAGGTGGTTTTTGGACGTGGGGAAAAGCAGAGGCGGGTTTACAATGGAGGGGGAAATTTTTGGGGGTGGTTTTGGGTTTTTCAAAAAAGATAATGGCCCATTGGATTGTACGACACTTTTCAAACATAATTTACTGGACCTATCTATGGGTTGGACTTGAGCCCATTTATTAGTTTATGAAGAATCTGAACGAAAATTGCATATACCCCTACGTTAAATATATATATATATATATAGGGATTGGTTCAAATGAGACCAATCCCTTTAGGTTAGTCCATAAGAACACTTATGGACTCTTGATTTAAAATTTTGGATGGTGTAGATTATTTTAGTTAATTTAGGCATATAAGGGTATAATTGTACTTTTATATTTAATTAGTTATGTTAATTGGACGGTTATTAGCTATATTTAAGGAAACATAATCCTACACTTTCAGTTACCCGATTTTTAGGGAGGAAATCATCAACTTCAAGCGTTTTTTTCAAAATTGATAATTCTTTCCGCCATATTTGTGAACAGTCATTTTATTGTATACTTAGTTCAGTGGACTTGTATACTTAGTCATGTTTTATTGTATATTTAGTTCAGTGGATTTGTATATTTGGTTCAGTGGAATCGTATTCTTAGTTATATAAGTAGTTTAGTGAATTTGTATACTTAATTCTGTGGATTTGTATACTTGGTTCAATGGAATCGTATTCTTAGTTATATAAGTAGTTTAGTAAGTAGTTTAGTGAATTTGTATACTTAGTTCTGTGGATTTGTATACTTAGTTCAATGGAATTGTATACTTAGTTATATAAGTAATTCAGTGTAATTGTATACTTAGTTAAATGTTTCTGTATACTTAGTATTATTTTAATGTATAGTTAGTTCAATGTAATTGTATACTTAGTAAAGTTTTAATGTACAGGTACTTTAGTGTAATTGTATACTTAGTTAATTGTTTATGTATACTTAGTAATATTTTAATGTATAGTTAGTTTAGTGTAATTGTATACTTTTCATTAATTGTTGCACGATTTTGTTGCCATATTTGAATAATTTGCAGGTTCGAATAGGAAGGAAGAGAAAGGAAAGGTGAATCGCTTGATTATGGGGACGTAATCAACACAAAATCACGTCCTTAATTTTTAGGAAGCGGTTACTATATTTAATTTTCTGGATTCCTATTTTATCCCTTCTATTGTATACTTACTTATGAAATGCTGTATATATTGTAATATATCTTGGCCATTGATTTACTATTTGGATGATGTAGATTTGGTCCTATGGACTAACCTAAGAGGGGTCTGGATCCTCCCATATATATATATATATATATATATATATATATATATATATATATATATATAAAATACATATCTATATAGTTTTATGTGAATGTTACATCTCATCTCATTTTCATAACTCAAGATATTTAGATTTTGTAATTCTTTCTCTTAATTGTTGGGTTTAATAACTCACTTCAATTGTGAACAATCTTGTAGTATAAATAGTGGAAGTATTGATGAATGGAAGACACAAGAAAAACCATTAAGATTACATTTAGTCTATATTTTATTCGGTACTCCCTAGTCCCTTTACATAAAGTTCCCTCTATTCTACACAAGTTATTGAGATGCTTTATATTATAACACATTATCAGCACGAGAAAACTCTCATGGATTTTGATTAGTCATACTATATATTATAATTGCTATGTACATATAAATTTATGGGATAAAACACTTAACCCGCCGAACTATGCCCAATTTTACACTTTGTCTACCAAACTATTTTTCGTTACACTTTGCCTCCTGTACCATGCGAATTTTACACTTTACCATATATGGATATTTTTGCCCCTACAGTTTTGTCAATTTATTTTTATAGTTTTAGAAATCCATCTAATCTACAATTTGTTGCATCTAACCCCCAAGATTTATAAAATTATCATATAATTTAATACATATGAATTTAACTCGAAACAACTTGTTCCCGAATTTATCAGGTCATAAGAATCAAATTGGGTTTTTTGATTTAAAATTGGATATAGTCCATTACGACCATATCAGGCCCAACATTCTTCCGTAAAATTAAAATATCCCTTAAAATTCATACCTTTCTTTGACCGAAACTGCACCGAGTGAGATGGTTTGTAAAGCCACCGAAAAATTATTGTCCCTAGCCGTTTGATGAGACGCGGTTTGTGACGTCTCGTCATTCCAACCTCACCAACAGAAAAGATGGTCTACAAGTTAATCGACTCATTCAGCAACAGCTTAGCACAGCCTTGGTTCGTTTCCTACTCCGGGCGTATAAGATAATTCTTCAAAGGGATAAATTAATAGAACATTATGAACACATGTTGAAGCAAAAACCTCTTTTTAATAAGAACTTGAAGAAATATTTATTGCATCAATAATCTCCTTTTGGAAGGAGAATACTTGTTTAACATCTCATATATGAGGCTTGCACTCTCTTACACATAAACAGAAAACTTAAAAACACTCTGAAAATTTAAACACTCAACTATTTTTACAAAGGAAATTTTATTTTGGAAGACTAAGGGATGTTGATCGATTCCTTTAGCCTTCTGAAAATTTTATATATATATATATGTACGTAACTGATGCCTCTATCTCCTTGAATTCTTCCTCCCACTTGCTGAGAGTAGTGGATGCTTTATCAGCTTCACTTGGCTTGGGACCCATTCTTGTCTGGTATCCAAGGCATTCTGATAAGGCTCCAAAGCCTGCTAACCTATTTCCTTCGTCTTTTAATGGATTGGAATGAATCTTTTTTATCACTTGTTTTGCCCCATCTTTTGTCTTTTTGAAAAGTGGGTATTTGTGTGTATGGAGTCACATGTATCCACCAAGTCTGTCGGGGAATCTACTTTTTTGGTTGTCCCTGGTTACGTCTTCGATCAATTTTGGTTGGAATCATTTGCTGAATTTTGGCTCCTTTTGATTTGGACATTCTGGGCAAACACAATTTTCCCAGTGGCCAATATGAGTCATATTGCAATATTTTCGACGAGTTTCTTTACTCCCCGACAGCTTGTTTTCCCAAAGAAGACTTCTTTTTTTCTCAAACAGGTCTTCTACAAATCTTGTAGTTTTTCCTATCATGGTATTTAACAGGAATGATCCGTTCACTGAATTCTGATAAAACTTGAATGGAAACTTGACTTTGTCCATCTCTGTAAGACAGACCTATAAACCCCATGCTCGTCTTGTTAAAATTTGATCTTGTGTGAAAGACGTAACCAGGGTGACTTCTTCTAAACTTACTTCCATGATAGTTTTGAAAGCTCGTTCATCTGGTCTTCGAAGTCTAATGTAATGAAAGGCTTCATGATTACCTTTTCCCACGGGTTCTAGAGATAGCTCTAATGAAATATAGTTCCAAGGTATCACCACGTCTTAGGCTCTCATTGTTGGACCAACACCAACATCCATTTGGGTAATAGTTTTATCTGTGAGAAAGCATGGGAGGTAGTATAGATTGAAGATATGGCTCCAAATTCATACCACCGCTTAACCTCGTGTAGATTGGAGTTTGGTAACATACACGCCCTTGGATATTTTCCAGAAATGTCATTCTTTGTTCTTTCTAGATGTATCCCTTGTTTTTGTAATAAATTTCTCCTAGTTTGCTTGATATTCATGCCAAAAAGAAGAAACTTTAATCCCGTTAGTATCAACCCTAGAATTACCCGTCATAGGCCTAAGATTGATATCTTCGTCCTTTACCCCTGACGTGCTGGGTTGATATGATGACTCGGGATTTGACTCCGGAGTATCATCTTTTCCTTGGGCCAACATTTCTGCTGGCTTAGGACATTTGCTAGAGGTACTTGAATCCTCTGCTATGGGTTGGGGAGCCCCGCGCTCTAAATGCTCCTTTTGCTTATTAGTGGCCCAAAGGAATGGTCCTTGAGATGCTAATCTCAAATGATAATGAGATCGAATACAAGCTCATATACGATCGGTTACTTTGTCCCGATCATTCTTTTGTAACCTTTCGGCCAAATTAGCATTGATGGCCAGAGTGTCAATTTCTCGGAGAAGCATCTCAAGATGATCGTTGAGGTGCTTTGATACTGTGACGATGGAATAAGCTTCAATTCCCTCCATCTCTTGTCAGAAAATCTGCAAGAACATTTTCATGGATTTTATAATGACAATATCATAATCATAATATTGACATTCAGCTTGCCATCTAAGTAATCTAGCATTTTCTATTTTAGATTCAATTTTGTTTTTCAGAAAAGCTTTGACACTTGAATTATCAATTCTTAAAGTAAACTTTTTAGCCAGTAAAAATAAAGGTCATTTTTTGAAAGACTTTCTAACTACAAAGAATTCTTTCTCGTTTATATGCCATTGATTTGATTCACTCTCTGTGAATAGACCGCTACAATATCTACATGACACTTCGCCGTTCGGCGTGGCTTTTGCGTGGCTTTTGTAAGACCCGACCGCCACTAATAATCACCGGTATCTCGTATATAGAACTAGTTCATCCTCATCTTGTGGAATTGCAAGTTTTGGAAGCTTTTTGTAAACTTCCTTAAGCTGCTTTATTCCTTCTTGATCTTAGTCTTCCCATTTAAATATGGCATCTTTTATTAGCAATGGGCTAAACACCTTCATGTAATGTGCTAGATTGTTTATGAACATTTCAGTAAAATTAACAACTCCGAGAAAACTTTGAAGTTGTTTCTTGTCTTTCAGTATCTGGAAATCCTTGTATCTTTTCCACAATATGGCTTTGTAGGATAATTACCGATTCATCGATTTCAATTCTAAGGAATTCAATCTGCCTTGTAGCAATTACTGCCTTCTTTTCTGAAAGCACTAATCCTTCATTGTGACAAACATCTGGAAATATTTCCAAATGTTTGAGATGCTCCTTTAAGTTCTTTGATGCAATTAAGATATCATCGATGTATACGAACATGAAACTGAAATAATCTTTGAAGAGACTATCCATCTTCCTTTGATATATCTGGGGAGCGTTAGCCAATCCTATGGGCATCACGTTCCAAATATAATGTCCTTGTGGTGTGGTAAAAGTTGTAAACTTCTTACTTTCTTCCTCCATTTTAATCTGGGAAAATCCAGACTTGCAATTGAACTTCGAGAATATCTTGGCACATTTGATGCAGTTAACCAGATGTTCTTTGCTTGGGATATAGTATCCATCGAATTCCAAAATGTTATTAACCCCCTTGTAATTAATAACAAGTCTTGGCTTTCCTCTTTTGATTTCTCCATGGTTCCTGACTAAGAATCTTGGACTACTGTATGGAGAAACTCTTGGTGAAATCAACTTAAGGTCAAGATGTTCCTTAAGTATTTTCTACATATCATCACGATCCTCTTAGTTCATAGAATTGGTATGAATCTTACGAACTCGTATTCCTTTCCTGGTTTCACCTTTAAGGAGGGTTTGAGCTCGTTCTTATCCCACCATGCCAAAGGATTTTCATTGTAATTCATTTGGATGTTCTTCTTGACATCTTCGAGTGATAATTATTACTCTATGGTAACATCACTCTGTGTATTCTCAATTAGGCTCTTTAACAGTTTTGCAATAGCCTCCAGAGGTACTCGTTCTTCTCCTTGCATCCTAAATGAATACAAATTATTATCCAATTTCTTTGCATCTTTCTGCTTTGAATCATATTGCCTAAAGGATAATAATGCATCATCAAATCTTCTTTTATCCGCAATTATTGGATTTCGAAGTTTAGCTTCATCACCACGCTTGCTGCAAAAATTATTAGGCATTTTCCTGTAGAATGCTTCTCGCAGTCTTTGGACAATAATCTTATGATCACATAAGGTTATGAAAATAAGCCTTCTTGTCTCATTTTCCTGTGTAAATCGCTTAAATGTTTGTAGAAAATTATTTCATAACAAAACATCTGCTCATGTATCGTGGAAATAGATTGGTGGCGTCTTCACTTTGTACCATGGGGTACCGTCTGCGCCTCCAATCATGATTTCTGCTTGTTTAATTCCTCGATTAAGGATAAGAATCCTTTTAGATAAATCCATTCCTGCAATAGCTGGTAAATCTTCCCCGATTTCTTTAGGAAAAACCCTCTGCTTTGCAGTACATATTCCAGCACCTGAATCAATATAGGCGGCAAAATACTCGGCCTTGTATTTAGCATATAACATTCCAATAGAAATGTATATGGAGAATGGGCTAGTGGTCATCTGATTCTGTATCTTTTATCAGCCATTATGAACTCCATTCCATCTTATAATTTTTCCCAAGGTTTATGATCCTCAAGAAATTTAATACCCAGTATTAACTGCTCTGGGATTTTTCCTATTGTCCCTGTGATAGTCAGTTCATTTTTACCCATTTTTAGGCTTCCTTGATATCTTCCAACTATAGGTTGTTGGAGATAATATAGGACATCATAGGAAAAAATGTCATCCTTATGAGTGATGTCAAATATTACTTCAACTTCTCTCCATTCTTCGGACATTTCACTCTCTCCTTGTGTTTTGAAAACATCTAGGATTCGCTAAACTATACTCGGTCTTTTTTCTTCCCAGTGGCTATTGCTTATCATTTTGTCTTGTTGGAAATACATCCTCCTTGTCTCAACTCCGAGACTTCGACTTTTGTTGAAGACTGGTTGATCTTGAATTTTCATATTTATCTACTTTATGGTTGGAGACTCAATAAGCTCTGGTAGAACTATCCTGGCAAAGTCCTCAAAGATTCTTGGGACTTCAATAAATTCCTCTCTCAAGAATACTTCTGAATGATGTGTATTCGAGAGAGCATAGGAAATCTTGTATGTGATCGAGTAAAGTCTATTTTCTTCTTTCATCAAATCGACTCTTTTGAAGTCTTGATGAAGGGTTAAGGCTCTGTTGAAATCTCGAACTCCCAAATTGTATGCAATTCTAGGATAGACATTAAATGCTAATTTTCCTGCATACAAATTTCCTGTGACAACTCCAAGGCATGAATCCTTGAGATTTGAGATTCGCTTATCAAAGATAGCTAGGTTGAGTGGCGAATCAATTCCTTCCTTGAATGTTGCTTTAATAATAACTCTTATGGCTCCAATGTGAATCCATGAGAGTGCAACTTCTCTTTTGACTCTGTTTTTTAACTCCTGCACTTCTCGGTAAGGGACCAACTGCATCTCGGTCAGGTTACCAGTAAACTCCATTGGGATGGCAAATACTCCAGTAGTTACTCTGTGGATAATTTGGTGCTTTATGTTACGAAATCCAATCTTATCCAAAGTCTTCTCCATAGCTACAATTGTAAAACCATCGTATATCTGAAGCTTTGGATCTTCTTCATAATTCTCATTAGAGTTTTATGAGAAATCGTAGTATGAGAGAGGAATCCTGACATATCCTCCATAACCGTCTGCTGAAGAATTTTTTCTTCACTCTAATTCTGAACTAGATTCACTTCCATCGTCACAATAGATTTCTTCTTCATAATGCTTTCATCTGAGGGTAGATCCTCAAATTGATACACATGTATCATATCTTGATAATAGACAGCTTTTTCGAATTCAGGTGTAGCTTTGAACTGTCTAATTCCTCGCTTTTGATTTTCTGGGCAATCAGTTGAGATATGCCCTCTTGCTCCGCATGTCCAGCAATTACAATCTTTGAAACTTTCATTAGCTCTGGTGTGAGCCCGTCCAGAAAGTTCTTCTTCTTCTCAGGGTCCTACTGGTATTCCCTTGGTTGGAACCTAATGAAGAGGTTCTACTCCTGCTTGGTGTTGGCCTTTGCCCCGATTTGTAACTCGGGCCTTTTTTTTTGAAAAACCTTCTAGGTCTTCATGAAGACCTACTTTTTTTGCTGCTACTCCCACGACTGTATGGATGACTTCTCTGCTTCTTTTTCTTATGCCTCGTAGTCTCTTATAGTTGCTGTAAAGTGCTGCCTGGTGGCACCATCCAGATAACTTGGCCTTTAGGAAAGATATTCTTCTGGCCACTGTATCTAAATATGATGCACTTTTGTATTCCGTGATAAGCATTTCTCTCAGGGACTTGGTATCTTCGCAAAGAATAATTGTGAAGCTTCTTTATCTTCCACCTTGGACTTCCCATCGGATTTCGGTGAACAACTTAATATATTCGTCAATATGACAAATACCATGTAACTCGAGCAAAGAGAGGGCTTGTTTGTATCTTTTTCTTTTTTTTTTTTTCTTCCAACCCCTCAAAATAGCCTTGTGCCGATAAAATGGATTTTAAATAATTGTTCCATATTATCGACAATTCCTTTCAATGACTCTCCGGTTTGTGATCTTTGCTTTTCATTTCGATCCAAATCATATCCCATGCAATCTTTGCAGATCTTTCAAGACTCATCTCAAGGAGTAAGATGAATCCGTCTTTTGTGAGGGTACCTGCTACAATCCTCATAGCCAATGCCCAATCATTAATAAAGACTTCTCGCTTTTTGAAATATGGGATATTCAGATTTAGCATCAATCCATATGGATGTATCGGATCGAGCTACGATTTTTCATAAGGCGTATTATAAAGATTTGGCCTGCTGGAACGTTGTCGAGTTCCTAAAATAACAGGATCTCCCTTTGTGGTAAGATCTCCAGCATGCGGCATTGGTTCATCTCCATGATACGGACTTGTACTTTCTGCAACATTGGGATCAACCGGCGGTGGTGGAGGTGGTCTTTGATGTTGGTCACGAGTAACCAAAGCTGATCCATCTCCTGCATTCATCTTTAAATCACAATTCCTAATCCTGCGAAGGATTCTGCAAGGTCATGTAGATCTTTAAAATTAATCTTCTCCGTATCCGTCAACTTTTAGTTTGTAACGGATTTCCTTTGATGATAGTAAGGAGCTTTTCATCATCTGTCATTTTTCGTACAACTTCGAGAGGTTTCTCATTTTGGTGTAAATAGGGTACTATTCCGAAATCAATACGTTTCTTTCCTCCGGATGAACTTGGTCTGTCCTCCAAATTCTTGACTTGTTTCTGAATATCATGAAGGATTTCAAAAGTTTCCTTCTGATATTTCACCATCGTCTCCATCTGGTTTTGGATCTGATGAACTTGTGTTGGTAGATGATTATGGCGGTCGCCATAACTCTGCACCGTCTTCTGGACTTCTCTAAAATCCTTTGAGAACTTAGTGTGTCTGAAAGTATCTCGTTCCATTCTGGTATTCCATCAAGACTCATGATTTTAATGGGCTGCTTTCTGACGATTTATCAGATCTACATATAATATTTGATTTACAGTAAGGAAACTGAGATAATATACTGCTTGTTTATCGCATCGTCTCAAGGTTTCCCTATCGGCTCCTGCGAGTTCTTTTTCAACATATTGATTGTTCCAATATGTTTATCTTATCCTGGTGTTCTTGTGCATACATCATCAAAATTTGACGATATCTCCTGTAATGTATACATCTTGGACAAGTTTCTAGATTCATTTTCTTGGATAAAATTCTCCTCACCAATTGTTAATTACATAAATGTAATAAATATAACTTAAAGTTCTTAATAAATGTTGGGAAATTATTTTTAGATTTTGATGAATGCATTGTAATAGATAGGGCTGGTCAAGCTGAGTCAAGTCAGCTATGCCTGAACATGCAAGAAGACAACTGGAGACTTGAAGGAAGACTCGCTGCAAGGCAACTGAGTGTGGCAAAGAAGAGAAGACAGGAAATCGATCAAGGTGCGGTTGAGATACAACTGAGTGAAGTATCAGTCAAGTCAACTCAAGACAACCAAGTCTCAAGTTGAAGTGACATAAGAGTCATCCAATGATTGGAAACTGACTCGAAGTCACCTGGGGAAGTTAATAAAATGCAGCCAAGTCGAGATAATTGAAAGAGATCCATTGCACAGAAGTCAAGGAAATTACTTAAACAAGTAATACTTCCATACCGCCTTTCTTAAAGTGCTCAGTCCCAGAAGCGTGAAAAAGGAATAAACCAATGGGAAGCACTGCACCTGTGTCAGAACTCTGAAAAGCTGAAGAATCATTCATACGAGGAAATGTCAATTCCAAGGACTGCAACAAGACAAGCCAACGACCACAAATGTCTTTTAAAAATAAGCCTATCTCTTCAACGGGCAGATTTTTGAAAGATCACTATAAAAGGTTGAGGAATCACTCTGAAAAAAAAAAACCTGAACCACGAACATTCAAGCTAACATTCGAACTATAACAAAAATTACTCTCAAGTCATTCAAACTCAATCCTCAAGCCTACATTACGAAGGAAATCAATCCAACACTCACCTGTGAAGGAAAGACGACTTTAATTAGTTGAAGAGGAAACATTTGAAGAATCAAGGGGTCTACATTCCACGGAGGATTGTAGGAAGGTTCAAGGTCGAACCAGTCTCAAGTTTTGGAGGGCTTCGTGATCAAATCCAAGAAGCTTGAGCAAGTGGGTCGTAGTAGCAAGCAACCGCCTGTGAAGAAGAAGTCGCGAGAGTCGCACGCATTTTTGTGTGGTGACCAAGGCATCTCAGATCGAGTCCCAAAGGATCAAGTCATCTGCGTGATCAAGACTTGTATCTGGACTCGTTAACCACTTTGTATATTGATCAATACTTAGTGGATTCTCCGGGAGTTGGAGAAGAGAGGAGTAGAAGAATTACCCCATCTTGAACCTCTATAAAAACTTATTGTGTCATTTACATTTCAAAGATTTTAATTTCGCATATTACTTTAATATCTCTGCTTTGATAAATTTGCTATCCAATTGATAATCAACAAAGTGCTAAAACCAAGTATTAAAACAAACTTAACCAAATTCAAGGGTGTTAAGTCTTCCAATGAAAATATATCACAATCGAGTTAAGTCTTTAGTCAAAACAATTTGAGTTATTCTATCAACAACTCGGTTGAGTCGCGTTGAGTGACTAACTCTCATTTGATTAACTAACATAGTTGTCCATCAAGGACTCATCTGTGAAATATTAACTCGAACGTTTTAAAAGGACTAAATCGAAAAGTTGGTAAGGTTTATTCAACCCCCTTCTAAACCTTACACTCACACCCCTTGGGACCTACAAGTGGTATCGGAGCGGTTGGTTCATTGAGCCTTCCGTGACCGGTCACCGAACTAGATATCCAAATTTTTCAATGGTTGTTTTAGCACTTGATCTTCCAAAACTCTTTTATTCGAGAAAAGTTATTATCATGGAAGCAAATTTGACACGCATCCCTATGTTCACAATTGAAGAATTTTATGATTGGAAAATTCGTATGCGAGGCTCATCTATCAAAGATTACACGATGAAATGTGGATAGTAATAGAAGATGGGCCACTCCAAATCTTAAAAGTGAACACAATCGCAAGGAGAGTGTGAAGGAAGGAGAAGAGGATGTTGCTCCCGCACAATGATGGTTGAAAAACCCCAATTTGAATGGACAAATGATGACGGGAAAAAATATAACTTGGACAATGTGGCCAAGGACATTCTTTACAAAAATTTAGACAAAGCCATGTTCAACAAAGTCAAATCATGCAAAACGGCAAAAGAAATCAGGACAAGCTAACCTTGATTTGTGAAGGCTCGAGCAAATCAAGGAAAATAAACTATCTGTTGTTGTACAAAAATTTGAAAACTTTAAGATGTTTGCAGGAGAAACCTTGGATCAACTGGATGCTCGGTTCACAGAAATTACCAATGAGCTATCTGCACTTGGAAAAGAATATACACAAAAGGAAATGTGTATGAAGATTCTAAGAAGTCTCCCAACTGAGTGGGATATGAAAGTCGTGGCCATGAGACATTCCATGGACCTATCAAAGACATCCAACCATGATCTATTCTCAGATCTCAAAGCCTACAAATTTGAGCTGAGAAGAAAAGACCAAGAGGAAACAGCTGTGCCCAAAACAACTGCTCTAATTGTTAAGGATGGCAAAAGAGCTGAGGTCAAAGAAGTCATTGACCAAGAGGAGATCGCACTGATGGTTAAAAGGTTTAACAAATTCTTCAATAAGAATTACAAAAGAAGCAAAGGTGAATCCTCCAGAAGACACTCAGCTCCCTCCAAGTCAAGGGAAGAAAGACCACCCAAGAGAGCAGAGCATCAAAAAGTTGAATATCAAAGAGCTGACAATCCAAGGGTGGAAAGAACTGATCAAAAAGTTGAAAATCTATGCTGGAACTGCAGGCAACCCGGTCACTATGCCATTGAATGCCCATATCTTGTAGTCAACAAATACAGGAATGAAGAGGAAAGAAAAGTCTTCAGAGAAAGAAGACAGGAAAAGAGAAAGGCAATGTTGGATGCAGAAACTACTGAGACAGTTAAGTCAAAAGACACAGCAGACTCGGAGAGTAGTGAAGCTGACTACTCAAGTGACTCTAAAGAAGAAGCCTTGATATGTCTAATAGCTAAAGAACAAAACCAACCTGACCTAGAAGATGAGGTACACTCTAACTCATCACACTCAGATACTAGTGATAGTGATTGTGACACACACTTCATCACCCACTGATCTTTATGATTCATTAGGCAAAATGATGAAAGACTTTGAATATATTAAATCCTCACACACACTACTAAATGAGAAAAACAGCCTACTCAAGAGCCAAAACTCACAGCTGACTAAGGAGCTGAGTACTTTAAGTCAAATAACTGATGAGAATAAAAGTCTAAAGGCTGAAAATGCTAAGTTAATAACAGAGATAGCTTCTATAGAATAGAGGGAGAATGATCTCAAAAATGTGATTGCCTCATTCACTAAGGCATCTAAATCCTTGGATGATCTTATTATGAGTCAAAGAGAATGCGGAGATAAGACAGGCTTAGGATTTAATTCTCTCGTACTATGTCAAGCTCCAAAAGTGATTTTGGAAAAAGGATCTTCAAGTAATGAAGCATCTCTAAAATCCAAAACTCCAAATGGTGCACACACATTGATTCCAAAGCACAATCACAAGCAAACTGGCCTTGGTTATAAAGGAAAAGGAAAACGGACCCGATTGAGTGTGCGAGAGAGGACAGTGAGAAGAAATCCGGCCGAGTTCCTCAAAGAAACTCCAACAGAGGAGATACTCTGTAAAGAAGAAACAGAGCTACTAAAAGCCCGAGAACGTCTATAAAAGAAACACATATGATGGGAATGGTAGAAAGTACCCAAGCCAAGCCGATTGGAATAATGTGAACTATCAAAAAGACCTATAGAATATAAGCCTAAGTGGCAAAGGCCACAGAACTCAAAGAAAGGCCATTCCAAAGGCATAAGAGCTATCATCGACACACATATGCACCTAGGCACTACACTCGGAGATATCACAACTACCCAAACAAGGCAATTGTTAAAACACATGCACGTACATACGAGACAAAAGAAACAGGTTGTATGAACCAGAACCCCTAAGCAATTTGCCAAGATTAATTATGATTATGGCAATCGATAGATGGCAACCTCTTAGAGTCAAATCATATGGCTATAGGTTGGTTGGATCATCTTACAATACTAACCCCTCGGGACCAGGCAAGTATGGTACCTAAAACCTAATTTCTTTGATTGCGAGGTTCAAGGAGCGGTGAGTGCCAAGGAACCTGGTACATGGATAATGGTCATTCCGCACACATGACATGAAACAAGAAAAATCTATCAAAATTCAAAGAGGTTAGAGGTGCAAAAGTCATATTTGGAGGAAATGAAGCTCAGGAGAAATAAGAGGCATTAGATCCATCAAGAAAAATGGATTAGAAATTACGGATGATGCATATGTTGAAGGCCTCAATTTCAACTTGCTAAGCATAAGTCAACTCGTGACAAAGGCTACAATGTTGGATTCAATATGGGTGTATGCCAAATCAAGGACATCTTTGAAACTAATGAAATAGTGTTGCAAGGATGCGAGACAAAAGAACATGTATGTGGTAGATTGGTCAATCGCAACACCGCAAGACTTGTCTGCTAGCAAAGAGCACAATCGAATCAAGTTGGTTGTGGCACAAGAAACTAAGTCACCGAACTTCAAAACTATTAACAAACTTGCAAGAAGTAATCTTGTGGAAGGACTTCGGACTCAAGTATACAAGAAAGAGAGTATATGTGATGCATGCGGATGGGAAAACAAATCAAATCATCATTCAAAGAAAAGACATGTCCATTTTCAACAAGAATATGCACTGCTACATATGGATCTATTTGGTCCATTTAAACCAACCAACATAAGTGGGAAGAAATACACCTTGGTGGTAGTAGATGACTACTCAAGATATACATGGACAATATTCATGTGTAAGAAGAAAGAAACTCAGAAACTACCACAATGATGAAGAGAATCCAAAATGAGAAGAGTCAAACCATTATCAAAATAAGATCGACAGAGGAACCGAGTTTGTCAATGGTATAATAACTCGATCTTGTATTGAAAATGGTATTGGTCATGAATTATCTATGAGAAAGGACTCCACAGTGAGAATGGAGTTGCGAGAAAGAAGGAATAAAACTCTCAAAGAAGCAAACAAGGACCATGTTAGTTGAAGCAGGGCCTAAAAGATTTTGGGTGAAGCAATAAACACATCATGCTATACTCAAAATAGATGCATGATAAACAGACGGTGACAAAGACTCCTATGAAATTTAGACAGGAGAAAGCCAAATGTTGCATATTTTAGAATATTTGGATGCAAATGCTTCATCCATAACAATGGCAAAGATAATTTAAAGACTTTTGATGCTAAAGTCGATGAAGGTATCTTATTAGGATACTCGGTGAAAGCAAAGCCTACAGAGTGCTCAACAAGAGGACAATGGTTACTGAGAAGAATCCATCCATGTGGTGTTTGATGAACCCAATGTAAATGGAGAAGACATTGAAGAGTCGGTGATAAAATTTGAATCAACCAACGATGCGAGAAGAGTCCCTATGTTGAAGTTTGGAATTATAAGTCCGATGAAGATGAGATAGCCGAGTCTCAAAGACAATTTGGAAAATCTGCAGCTAAGTGATGATGAGAGAGTCGATCAAAATAACACACGCAAGACGACTAAATCCGGCTAACTTACTCCAACCTCGATGTAAGATGGCCGAGAGACCATCCACCAGAACTAATCATTGGAGATGTAAGAGAAGGTGTAAAAACCAGATCCAGAACTCAACAAAAAGCTATGTTCACTTGCTTCATCTCACAAATAGAGCCAAAAGATGTGTCACAAGCTTTGGATGACACACATTGGATTCAAGCCATGCAAGAAGAGCTGAATCAGTTTGAAAGGAACAAAGTGTGGGAATTGGTTCAAAGACCTACCCATCAAAATGTTATTGGCACTAAATGGGTGTTGAAACAAGATGAATGAGGAAGTTTACGTGGTGAGAAACAAAGCAAAATTGGTATCCAAAGGGTATTGCCAAGAAGAAGGAATAGATTTTGATGAAACTTTTGCTCTTGTGGCAAGATTGGAAGCCATAAGGATGTTTCTTGCCCATGCAGCTCACAAGAACTTTATTGTATATCAAATGGATGTAAAGAGTGCATTCCTTAATAGATTATTGGAAGAAGAAGTATATGTTGAACAACCTCCAGGATTTGAGCGAGAAGACTCTTGGAGATAAGGTATACAAACTCAAGAAAGCTTTATATGGATTGAAATAGGCACCCAGAGCTTGGTATGATACATTATCACAATTCCTGACTGAGAACGGATTCATAAAAGGCAAAGTGGATAGAACACTCTTCGTAATTCAAGATGGGAAGAGTATCGCTTGTTCAAATATATGTGGATGACATCATCTTTGGATCCACAAACAAAGAGTCTGTGTGATAAATTCTCAAATCTTATGCAAAGCAAATTTGAAATGAGCATGATGGGAGAGCGACATTCTTCCTTGGACTCCAAGTGAAACAATGAAGGATGGAACCTTCATAAGTCGGACAAAATACACCAGAGATTTAATGAAGAAATTTGGTATGGAAGAGAAGTCTTCTATGAAATACCAATGAATACATCATCAAAATGGATATGGATGTAGATGGCAAGCTCTGTAGATCAAACCGGATCTGAGCACTTATTGGATCATTGCTCTATCTCACAACAAGCAGGCGAGACATCACCTTTCTTTGTAGGTGTATGTGCAAGATTTCATCTCGCACCAAAAGAAAGCCACATGATCTGCAGCCAAGAGAATCTTGAGATATTTGAAAGGAAGCCAAGAAGAAGTTGGCTTATGGTATCCAAAGGAAAGTGGATTCAAGCTAATTGGTTACTCGGACTCGACTATCTTTGGATGTAGAGTTGGGAAGAGTACCTCGGGCACATGTCAAATGCTTGGAAATAGGCTAATTTCCTGGTTTAGCAAGAAGCAAAATTCAATAGCTACCTCCACAGCTGAAGCAGAATACATAGTTGCGGGCAGGTGTTGTGCCCAAGTCTTATGGATGAGACAACATCTGAGAGACTATGAGGTTGAAGAAAAGGAAATTCCAATTATGTGTGATAACACAAGTGCAATTGCAATCACTCAAAATCCTGTGTTGCATTCAAGAACAAAGCACATTGATGTCAGATATCACTTCATAAGAGATCATGTTGAAAAGAAGGACATCACCTTGGAATATATCTCAACTGATAAGCAATTAGCTGACATATTCACAAAACCATTATGTGAATCAAGATTTGAAGAACTCAAACATGAATTGGGGTTAATTGAGCTGAGTTGACATTCAAAAGACTCAAAGAAAAGAGATGGAACATGAAAAGATGAAAAAGGGCTGAACTCTTGAATCAACTAAGTGAATCAGCCATATCGGAGAATCACCGCAGACCGAGTTGGCCGACACCGGTGAGTATCTATTAGAGGTGGCAAAACCCAGCCTGGCCCGAGGTTTGGGCTGGGCTGCAAAATTTTAGGCCCGAAAAAAGTCAGGCCTATTTGGCTCGGCCCGAAAATTTGTACATAAATTTTACGCATGGGTTGGGCTGGGCCAAGCATTTTCGTGGCCCGACCAAAATCGGGTCGGCCCGACCCAACCCGAAATTTGGCAAAAGCCCGACGGGCTCGGGCTGGGTTGGCTCGGCCTAGCCCATTGCCAGCTCTAGTATCTATGTGCAAAGAGAGAAGAGTTAAATCAGTTAAGGAATAAGCTGAGTCATTTATGAGCAAAGTGACAAAAACGCAATCGTTTTTACTAAGCGGGAATGTTTTTAAGAATGACGCGTCAAATAATTATGACGTGTCTGATCAAAAGTCGCACACAAAGCTTATGATTGGATATAAATCTTTGCCGCATTAAATACGAGAGATTAAGTGTAAATTGGCATGCAAAATCAACCGTTGATCTTGATCAAATTTCAAAACCATCCGCACGTCCTTTCATAACCCATACTTATACCATTTCGTCCGATTTTCTCTCACTTTACCAAAACTGTTCATCTCTCTCGAAGGCAAAGAAAGAAATTTTCTCTCAAAACCCTACAAATCCTTAAGTTCATTCTCAAAGTTTCGTTTGGTAAAACATCGAGAAATGACATCTACTCATGATTTCGTCAAGTTGGGAAAGCAAATCCACACTGGGTCTATGTGGATTTCGACTTCATGATCAAACAGGGGTCTGACGACACCCTTGTGAAGAAGATAGCATAGAAGTTGGAAAAGTCTGGGATGAAATCATTTTTGACGATGGAGTTTCCGATGACGTACGTAGAAGAGGTCGCACAGTTCTACGTGAACGCTGAAGTTCACGATGAGGGCATCAAGTCCTCTGCTCACGAAAAGCTTTCACCATTACGCCAAGGATCCGCGAACATCGTTTGTTCCGAAAGGAGTGCCGGAGATTTATGAAGTCGATGTTAACCTGGCCGCTTGCTTGGAAGGAAGTAGCCAAGTCCATTGTCTTCGCGAAGGTGGTCACATGCTAACAAGAAGTCGTTGAAAGAGGACTACCACAAATTGTTGGACATTGTTGACAAATGCATAGACATCAAATTTGAAGCTTTGACCATTGTCTAAAGCTGTTCGGTCGTAATGGTTGCGATCATTAAAGAAAAGAAGGTGAATGGAAATTTGAGTTTGTATACACGACTCGCCGGAATATTGGGAATAAATCCTTCAAGGAGGATGGTACGTTTGGAGGTTCCTCAGGGTGCGGCCTGGTGATTGGCGGATGATGGAAGCAAAAGGAGTTCCTCTTCGACATGGAAAGGCGTTCCATGTAAACAAGAAGATGTTCCGATCTAACCTTTTTGGAGCGAGAAGAGAGCATATGCAAAGAGAGGCGTCACGAGTGAGGGGAATCGGTTGGTCTGAAGAAACAGCTTGTCTCCTCATCTCCCCGGAAGAAGGTTGCCCCTGCAGTTGCTAAGAAGATCGCGCCCCGCGCAAAGAAAGAAGAAGAAAACAAAAGATGCCCGCCCGCCTCGAAGTCACCGCTGTCTGTCCTACTACCCCCCGCAATCGAGAGAGAAGGAACCTCAAATACCTTCTCTGGTTGTCAAGAAAAGGAGAACTGATAAGCCAAGACGGCCAACTCATCAGAAGAAGACGACAGCACCGGCCCCCGCCGTCCAGGACTCAGAAGAAACCTTATCCGAGCCAGAAATCCCTCTGGTAAGGACTAAAAGAAGAAGACTCTTCAAGCGTCCGAGCTTGAGAAACCGGTTGAGTCTGCCACTCAGTGAAATAAATACCGGAGCTCTTTGAAGAAGTAGAGTCTCCGAAATTATAGATGAAAACGGCCAAGTCTGTCACGGCCGTCGTCAGAGGCACATTGAAGACACAATCGTCGCCAGAACAACCGAGACAGAAAAAGACAATTTGAGAAAGCAAACTCTCCTGTTGATTGGGTTGTATCCCCTCCCGCAATGACGCCACCGAGGTGTGGAGCACCAAAGTTTGCTACCTCAATCCCTGTGCACGAGGGACAACACGGAGAAGATGACAAGGATGATGATGTGATGATCCTATCCCCACCATATCCGGACATCCAAAATCGTCTCGAGAATGGAGGAAATGGAAGCCGAGTCGATCAGGGAACAATTCCAAAGACCGAATTCATTGAAGAAGAAGATGAATCGTTGAACTTTCTTGGATTGACCAATCTGGTCCAAGCATGGATGAAGAAAATCGCATAGATATCTTGCAGATCTTCAAGGACAAGAGAGAGAGAGATCGCGAGAGGAAGTTGAGGCTCGTGAAAAGGCCGATTTGTCCCTTTATCGAACCATCGATCATACACATCCTCATCTTGATGTTCTCTCCGGGAGTGATGAGGATCTCGGACCCCGTCCGCTCTGAGAAGAATTGGAGATGCAACAAGCCATGCGGGAATCCAGGGCCATACATGAGTAACGATTGTTGGAAGGACTAGGGGAATCTTCCACATCACAATTAGAGATTAATCCGATGGGAGTGGTGCAACATATTGCCATCGTTTGTTTGTCACCACTTCCCTGACTCACTCGAAGAAGGTGATAAGGGAACTGGCGATGGCGGGATTGTGGGGACCCGGTCGAGCCAACCCCTAATGAAGGTGTCTTACCACCGCCCAACCTCTGAATACTCAAAGAGAATAGCCTAAGTCCGGAGACGAGTGATCCCATTCCAAGTCACTCGGTGGTGTGCCACCGGGGGGAAACTCCTCCACCGCTGCAGCAAGGTCGGAGGATCTTGCGGTGACTTCACAACGAATCTCGGAGGCGAAGTGGAGAAGGAACAACAATCGAATACACAACAAGTTTCATCGACGAGGCTCGAGGCGATTAAGACAATCTTCGGTGAAGTGCAATCGCTCTGCGAGCCATAGCGCATGACGCTGCAATGCGGTCGATGCAACGAGGCACGGAAGGAACCGCCGGGAGTTAACACTGGCACCGAAAGTGCAATCCATGGAGTTGAGACTCGGTGGATGCCACCTCGAAGACCCCAAGACAGTTTGACACCGCCGAAGGGATATCCATGACTCGCTGCAGATTGAGACTACGCAGGAGGTAATGAAGGCCAACGGGAGGTTGAGACTTCCGGGGTAAAGAGATGGACGACCGAACATCCCTCCTACTATCATTGATCCATCCGAAAAGGAGATAAGTGTTCTTCACGATTCCCAAGACAACCCCGATGTAAACTTTCGGGATCCAAGGTAAAGACGGTTCGAGTCATCCCCTATTGCCGATCCAAAAGACTCACGGTGAGGATGTTCTTTCCAAGCACGAGTAAGTCGACCTTAAGGCTACTTGCCAAACATTTAATTTTGATGATGAGCCACCCATGGAAATCTCATCATCGTCCGATGACGCTTCGAAATGGCCGAGGACCACCAACTCATTTGGGAAAACCGGTGAGACCAACGAAGCTATTAAGACAGTGAGGCTCGGCAAAGTCTGGTCAACTTCACAACAGACCCACAACAAACAGAGTCCACTACGCGAGGCTCCCAGCTGCAGCAGAGGATCGACTCCACAAGGAACTTCACGAGCACCACTTATCATTGAACAAATTCCAGTTGCACGTGATGATTCTTTTTGTAGAATCATTTCCCTTCTCTCTGGAAGTACGACCTTCCCTGAAGAATCGCCTAGAGATCAAGAACGCTTCCATAAACCCGATCTTGTTATTCCAAAGACACCATCATCCCAACAGACTTTGACTTTGATCTTTTGGCCTTGGTGAGACAGAAGTGACGGTGAGGTTCGGGAAGTTTTCAAGGCCATATTTGCGAGAGATAGAAAAGATGGAAAGGCACCAGGCCTCACTTTGGACATGAGGTGGATAACGAGAGATGCAAACCCATCTGCCGATCCGCGAGGCATAATTGTCGAGGATCGGGAATGGTGGCAACAACAAAGCAGACAATGCGCGTAGAACAAGCTTGATATTTCAGGACATTGTTCAATAAATTGCTAGTCTGGGCCGAGAATCGATGCGAAGACAAGAATGCAAGAGAACATCGAGCGAATGCATGAATCTCACACCACAGAGATGTAGGCTGCTGCGTGAATATAATAAGCAAGAGCTCTTGCGCGTAGAGGAGAACATGGATCGGAAGTTCAGCCTTTCTCATGGCCGAGATGAAGCCGTGTAACAGTGAATCCAACGCCACCCACTCCGAATTCGTGCGGCAAAGATACCCAGACAGATTGAAGCATAACTCACCTATCACCGCTTAGACTTCATGATTGCTAGCTTGTTTCGGGGGTTCCTCTCTCATTTGATGATGCCAAAAAGGGGGGGAAGAGGAATACCTAAAGGCATTGAAAGGATCTCAAGTGAAAAGGAGGACCTTGTTTGTGAAGGGAAAGACAAATCGAGGAAGAGAAAAGAGAGAAGAAAGGAAAATGTTGAGGGGGAAGGTTCGAAAGATATGACCTTGATGATTGCTAGAACCTCCCAACAAGGTCTTGTCACGGTGATATCATCGCCAAACTCCCCGATGACTCGCCACTCCAACACTCTGCAGCACCCATGGTTGAAAAGAGAAAGATAGTTGAAGTTTGTGATGAAGGAAGTGGAAGGAAAGATGGATGCCCGAGTTATGGATATTCTCGAAACAACATGGAGGCATTCCAACGAGAGAGAGGCACCTATGCCATTTCGGATGTCGGAACCGAGCCAAGATCTATTGATGAATTCAAGACGCCGCATCCTCGAAGGTTACTTCGCAAATATGTCCATGGCTCAAGCCGGGATTTTATCTTGGGAAAAAGGTCTCAAACTATGTGAAGAAGGCGACAGCAAGCAGACTCACGGGATCACTCTGCTTGGTCACTCGCTAGTCACTCATTTGGGAAAAAGAAGGCCTCAAGACAATACACGCCCGAGAGGAAGAGGAAGAAGCAGTGGTGGAGGAAGAGGTTTGGACCAGACCTCCGCCCCAAAAACATTGAGTACATAGATCAGGCAAGAAAGGAGGGATCTATTGGGCCGGATTCGATGAAGTAGCTAACCCGCAAGTGGCTAAAAACAATGCCGAGTATGTGAAGAGGATTGAAGAAGAAAATAGAAGACAAACTCGGCTATGGGAGGAAAGACAAGAAAAAAAAAGAAAGAGATGAAGTCGCTGAAAAGGCTTATGAGAAAAAGAAGGCGGTCAAGATGAGAAGAAGAAGAAAAAGGTCGAGGAAGATGAGATGAGCTAAAGAAAGGAAGAGGAAAGAAGGAGCGGCAAATGAAGGAGATGAAGTGTTGTTGTCCACCCCTTCATGTATTTTACTATGTAAATACATCTTTATGTAAGTCTTCTCGTACATCGAATAAAAATTGTATAAGTTCCATACGTGCGTAGAAATAGAACATCATGATTACCTTAAGTTCTTTAAGCTTTGATACACTCTGTGAATTTGTGTAAAGAACAAGAATGTTATGATCAATAAAAGATTGATTCTACGCATACATTCGTGATTCTACATTGTATGTACGTATCTTTCTTTGTTTAATTATTGTATGAATGTTTTAAGTTTTGGCATCATCAAAAAGGGGGAAATTGTTGGGAAATGATTTTTAGATTTTGATGAAAGCTATGTAAAATTTAGAATAGAAAGTTGGCACCCCATTTTTGTTGTAAATTGCATTGTAAAGATAAATTTGGTCGAGTGAGTCAAGTCGCCTATGCTCGAACATGCAAGAAGACAACCGGAGACTTGAAGGAAGACTCATTGCGAGGACTAAGTGTGGCAAAGAAAAGAGAAGACAGAACTCGATCAAGGTGCAATGAGATACAATCGAGTGAAGTATCGGTCAAGTCAACTCAAGACAGACCAAGTCTCAAGTTGAAGTGAAAGAGTCATCCAATGATTGGAAGTCGACTCGAAGTCACCGGGGAAGTTAAGAAAATGCGGTCAAGTCGAGATAATCGAAAGAGATCCGTTGCATAGAAGTCAAGGAAATTACTTAAACAAGTAATACTTCCATATGCGCTTTCTTAAAGTGCTCATCCCGAAGCGTGAAAAAGGAATAAACCAATGGGAAGCACGCACTGTGTCGAACTCGAAAAAGTCAAGAATCATTCATACGAGGAAATGTCAATTCCAAGGACTACAACAAGACAAGCCAACGACCATAAGTGTCTTTTAAAAATAAGCTTATCTCTTCAACGGGCAGATTTTTGAAAGATCACTATAAAAGGCTGAGGAATCACTCTGAGGAAAAAAAAACCTGAACCACGAACATTCAAGCTAACATTCGAACTGTAACCAAAAATTACTCTCAAGTCATTCAAACTCAATCCTCAAGCCTACATTACGAAGGAAATCAATCCAACACTCACCTGTGAAGGAAAGACGACTTCAATTAGTTGAAGAGGAAACATTTGAAGAATCAAAGGGTCTACATTCCACGGAGGATTGTAGGAAGGTTCAAGGTCGAACCAGTCTCAAGTTTTTGGAGGGCTTTGTGATCAAATTCAAGAAGCTTGAGCAAGTGGGTGTAGTAGCAAGCGCGATTGCCCTGTGAAGAAGCCGAGTCGCACGAGAAGCCATTTTGTGTGACCAAGGCATCTCAGACCGAGTCCCAAAGGATCAAGTCATTGCGTGATCAAGACTTGTATCGGATTGTTAACCACTTTGTATATTGATCAATACTTAGTGGATTCCTCCAGGAGTTGGAGAAAAGAGGAGTAGAAGACTTATCCCATCTCCGAACCTCTATAAAAACTTATTGTGTTATTTACATTTCGGCATTTTAATTTCTGCATATTACTTTAATATCTGCTGATAAATTTGCTATCCAATTGATAATCAACAAAGTGCTAAAACCAAGTATTAAAACAAACTTAACCAAATTCAAGGGTGTTAAGTCTTCCGCTAAAAATATATCATAGTCGAGTTAAGTCTTTAGTCAAAACAAATTTGAGTTATTCTATCAACTCGGTCGAGTCTGTTGAGTGACTAACTCTATTTGATTAACTAACTTAGTTGTCCATCAAGGACTCAGCTGTGAAATATTAACTCTGAACGTTTTAAAAGGACTAAATCGAAAAGTTGGTAAGGTTTATTCAACCCCCCCTTCTAAACCTTACACTCATACCCCTTGGGACCTACAATAAACCTAGGCTCTGATACTAATTTTAAGGATCGCAAAACCCAGTAGGAGTAAATATAAAAGATGTAATGATTTAGATAAATAGGAGGTAAAGTGCAATAACTTTAAAGTTTAGAGGGCAAACTGCAAAACAAACTATGGTATCCATAGGGATAATTTTGGAATTTTCGGGCCCTTTTCGAACCTTTGGCAAAGTGCAAAAAAATTCAAAAATTCAGAGGGTAAAAGAATCACTTTTAAAGTTCATAGGGCAAAGTATAAAAAGTGGTATAGTTCAGGGAGCAAACTGATTTTATCCCTAATTTTATTTGTCTCTATACATGTGTATACCTCTTTTATTCCTATTTTTTTGAAATCACAATTCAATATAAATGAGTGAATGTTGTCATTATTTGTATAAACTTGTCATTGAATATAGGCATTAACTATATGACCAAACACTAATTTGTTGTTCACATCTTAACAAATTTTAAAAAAATTTATTATACGATAGTTTTACAAAATATTGCAGTGCACATTTCTTGTTTTATTTGTTATACATGATTTGTGTATGTTCAAAATTTGTTAAGATTTTTTTGTTAATCCTCATAAATTTAGTTACATTATTACATACATATTTAATAATGTGAATCCTAATTTATTTTTGCATTAGTAGATTATTATGATTATATAAAGTGTTTATTTGTGTTTATCACTGTTTTACTATTTTAATTTTGTGCTTACCACAACAATAAGTGTATATTTAAATTTATTTGTTATATCTTTATTGTGATATATGCCTCTTTTATTTTATCTCCATATATTAACAAATGTGTATTGATGTTTTGGTATAGAATGACAAATCTAAATAAATTGGATTTCACCCCATTGGACATTTCTGATCGAAACTATTTGTCATGGGTTTTATATGTCGATTTATATTTAGCCGGAAATGGCTTAGTTGATGCGGTCAAAGAAAATAATAAATTATCCCAACAGGAAAATACTAAAGCTATGATCCTCCTTAGGCATCAGCTTCATGAAAATCTAAAGAATCAATATCTTACAGTAAAAAGTCCTTCAGAACTCTGGAAGATTCTGAAAGACCGTTTCGACCATCAAAAGATCGTTATACTTCCTCGTGCACGGTATGAATGGATGAAATTGAGATTGCAAAATTTCAAAAGAGACAGTGATTGCAATTCGAGCATGTTTAGAATTGTGTCCAAACTGCGATTATGTGGAGAAATTGTTACGGATAAAGATATGCTGGAGAAAACTTATTCCAATTTTCATGCATCTATTGTTATACTCCAACAACAATATCGACAAAGGGTTTTACTACATATTCTCTTGTTTCATGTTTGTTGGTGTCTGAAGAAAATAATGATTTGCTTATGCAAAATCACCAAGCCCGACCCACAGGTTCGGCTCCATTACCTAACCCAAATTCAGCATTCCCTGAACTGAATATTATCTCCTCCAGTTGAGGGCGTGGGCGAGGACGTGGTCGTGGATGTGGTTTTGGACACAAGAACACATGGATGAATCCTAATTTTCAAGAAAATAAGGGAAAGAGTCCAAAGAAAAATATAAACCAAAAGCATCTACACATAACTATGAAACTGCTTGTTATAGGTGTGGTATGACTGGACATTGGTCTTGTACCTGCCATACAATACTAAATCTAGTGAAGTTATATTTAGCCTCAAAGGAAAAAGAAAAGGGAAAATGTGTGGAGACTAACTTCATTGAAGGAGAAGGCTATGAGAAAATCCATCTTGATGCATCGGACTTCTTTGAAGATCCGGATAAAGATTTTCCAAATTTTGGTTCAACCCATCGGACTTTCCAACAACGAGGATGTAATTTATTAATTAAAAGTTGTGATCTCATATTCAATCACTTTATTGTTTGGTTTATTAAAATAGTATTTTTGTTGTAATAATTTTTATTATAAAAATGAATTATTACATATATTATACTGTTCTCATTAAATATTTTTTTGTTGTTCTTTGTTTAGACCAAGAAATGGCAAGATTCAATGATGAAGAGTTGTGCCTTATCGATAGTGCTACCACTCACACTATCTTAAGAAATAAAATATATTTTCATAATATTCAAATAGAAAAAAAAACTATAAATACCATATCGAGTATTACTAACATAATTGAAAGTTTCGGAGGAGCCTCTATCTTATTACCCAATGGGACAAAGATCAATATACATAATGCTTTGTATTCTAGTAAGTCTCAACGAAACTTACTCGATTTAAAGATATTCGACAAAATGATTACCATAATGAAACATGTAATAAAGATGATCTTGAATATTTATGTATTGTATCTTATAAATCTAGTCGGAGTAAAACGATGATGCGTAGAATCTTTGAAAGTTCACATGAGCACCTACTTAAGAACCTGGAGATTCTTACAATGAATGACTTAACTTGTGCGACTTGTTCTCTTGGAAAATTTGTAAAAAGGCCTTCTAAAATAAAAGTGAATTTGGAATCTTCTATGTTCCTAATCGAATTCAAGGGATATATATGGGCCTATTGTATCACCATCTGGAGTATCTATATACTTTATGGTGTTAATAGATGCATCAATGTGATGGTCACATGTTGGCCTTTTGTCAACTCGAAATATTAATATTAAATTAAGGGCTCAATTTTGATTATTCCATAAAGAAAATTAGAATGGATATCTTTGGAGAATTTACATCTAAATCTTTCAATGATTATTGTAAGTCGCTTAGGATAGCAGTAGAGCACCCAGTGGCTCATACACATAATCAAAATGGACTTCCAGAAGCACTAATTAAAAGGTTGCAAATAATAACTAGACCAATTCTAATGAGGTCTAGACTACCCATCTCTGCTTGGGGACATGCAATTTTACATGTTGCAACTTTAATTAAGCTTAGACCAACCGCTTATCATAAATTATCTCCATTGTCTCTGAAAGAGAACCTGATATTTCACATATAAAGGTATTTGGATGTTCTGTGTATGTACATATGCCTCCTCCACAACGTACAAAAAGGGGACCACAAAGAAGGTTGGGAATATATGTAGGCTTTGCGTCCCCTTAAATTATTAAATATCTAGAACCCATGACATGTGATCTATTTGCAACTAGATATTTAGATTGTTATATCGATGAATTAAATTCTGCAACCTTAGGTGGAAATGTAAAGGAGACAGTCAAAAAAGAAATTGCGTGGAATACGTTTTCCATGAATATTTTAGATCGGTCAATATAAACTAGAAGTTCAAAGAACTATACATTTGCAAAATATTGCAAATCAACTGCCAAATGCATACACTGATACTAAGAAAGTGATGCAATCTCATATACCAACTGAAAATATTCCAACTCATTTAGAAATTCCTATTGAAATATCTAAACAACATATAGCAAGTGAATCTCAAGAACACTGGAAGCATGGTCGACCATTAGTATCTAAAGATTTGAACCCTTGAAAGAGAAGTTCAAACCCTCGAAAGGGGAAAGAACTTATCAAAGTTGTACAAACAGATAATCATAATCCGGCAAGTCTTATCCCTAGTGAAATGATCCCAGAAGAGACTTGGCCTCAAGATAAGATTCCAGAAGATATTTTATGTGAAGGTTTAGAAAATAAAGACACAGATAAGATAGAAGAAAATTATGAGATAATGACCAATTATGTCAATATTGGAATTAGATGGTACAGACATGAAGTACCTATTGATGACATTTTTATATATCCGATCGCCATGGAGATCGTAGATGAAGATGACTCTGAACCTAGATCAATTGAGGAATCAACATAGAAGTGATTGGCAAAGCTGGAAACAAGCAATACAAGATGAACTTGACTCGTTAAATAAGCGAGAGGTATTTGGACCTATTGTTCAGACACCTACATATATTAAACCAGTTGGCTATAAATGGGTTTTCGTGAGAAAACAAAATGAACGTAATGAGGTTGTAAGGTATAAAGCCAAATTGGTTGCACAAGGCTTTACACAAAAGTGTATCGTGTAGTGGATGCCATTACCATTAGATTTCTTATTATTTTTGCAGTTGCGGAACAACTCCAAATGCGTCTTATGGATGTTGTACTGCATATCTGTATGGATATTTAGATACATAAATTTATATGAAAATCCCAGAAAGATTAAAAATTCCTATAGCATTTCAAACATAATCTCATTAAATGTATTCTAAAAAATCACAAAGATCTCTTTATGGTCTTAAACAGTCAGGACGAATGTGGTACAATCGTCTTATTGAATACTTACTAAAGAAAGGATTTACAAACAATCTCATAAGTCCATGCATGTTTATCAAGAGGACTAAATCCGAAAATGTAATTGTAGCCATATATGTTGATGATTTAAATATCATTGGAACTCTAGAAGAGATTCAACATGCTGATGATTACTTAAGAAATGAATTCGAAATGAAGGACTTAGTACTACAAAGATTGACTCGACCTTTGGTTCAAATATACTAAGAATGGTATTTTTATCCATCAATCGAATTACACAGAAAAGGTCCTCGAAAAATTTAATTTGGTTAAATTATATCCATTGAGTACACCAATGGTAGTACAATCCCTTAATGTAGAAAAAGATTTATTTCGTCCTCGAGAAAACATTGAAAAGATATTAGGTCCTGAAGTACCATATTTAAGTGTTATAGATGCTTTAATGTATCTTGCCAATAATACCAGACCAGATATAGCATTTTCAGTTAATTTATTAACAAGATATAGTTATGCATCAACACGCAGACATTAGAACGGCATCAAGCACATTCTACGTTATTTACGTGGAACCAGTAACATGGGGTTATTTTATCAAAAGTTCAAGGATCTTATAATTGTAAGGTTGTAGGATATGCAGATACAAAATATTTATCTGATCCATATAAAGTTATATCACAGTCAGGATACCTATTCATGTATGGTGGAACAACCATTTCTTGGCATTCAACTAAACAGACTTTAGTAGCCACATCTTCAAATCATGCAGAATTAATTGTGTTATACGAAGTAGGAAGAGAATGTGTTTGGTTCAGGTCCATGCTCCATCCTATTCAGGATTCATGTGGACTCTAGTTGAGTTCAAAGAATCCAACAACGATATATGTGAATAATACAGCTTGCATCACACAAATTAAAGAAGGGTATATTAAATATGATAGAACAAAACATATTTCACCTAAATTTTTCTCCACCCATCAACTTCAAAAGGAATGAAAAATTAATGTTTGTCAGATTTGATCTGATAAAAATTTAGCAGATTTATTACAAAGTTGCAACCTACCAAGATGTTTAAACCTCTTATATATAATATTGGTACGCGGCGTATGAAAGATATATGTTAAGTTAAGGATAGGAATTATATATTGTACTCTTTTTCCCTTAGTCATGGTTTTTATCCCAATGGGTTTTCCCATGCAACGTTTTTAACGAGACAACAGATTATGAGATGTACATCCAAGGGGCAGTGTTATGAATATATTCATTTAGTGTAAATGTTACATCCCATCTCACTTTCATAACTCAAGACAGTTAGAGTTTGAAACTCTTTCTCTTAGTTGTTGGATTTAATAACTCACTTCAATTGTGAATAATCTTGTAATATAAATAGTGGAAGTATTGATGAATTGAAGATACAAGAAAAACCATTAAGATTACATCTAATCCATCATTTCTTCGGTACGCGGCATATGAAAGATATATGCTAAGTTAAGGATGTGAATTATATATTGTACTCTTTTTCCCTTAGTCATAGTTTTTATCCCAAGGGGTTTTCCCATGCAAGGTTTTTAACGAGGCAATAGATTATGAGATGTACATCTAAGGGGTAGTGTTATGAATATATTCATTTAATGTGAATGTTACGTCTCATCTCATTTTCATAACTCAAGACATTTTGAGTTTGTAATTCTTCTCTTAATTGTTGGGCTTAATAACTCACTTCAATTGTGAATAATCTTGTAATATAAATAATGGAAGTATTGATGAATTGAAGACACAAGAAAAACCATTAAGATTACATCTAGTATATCGTTTCTTTGGTATTCCCTTTACATAAAGTTCTCTCTATTCTACACAAGTTATTGAAATGTTTATATTATAACAATATCTGAGATTTAATCTAATTACATAAAATTGGATTACTTTTTAAAATTACAAATATTCTTTGAAGTGTTGCAAAAGTACTGATATAATTTTAGAAGTTGAATTAAAATTACAGAAAATATTCAATTTGCCATCTGACCCGAAAGCCATGGAACACATAATTGGGAAATACTTTTAGGATATTTTCACTTCCTCGTCGCCGTCGTCCATAAAGGTTGAGCAAGCTATTAGTCGGATTAAAAAAAAGGTAACATCAGAGATGACTAATTCCTTGATTTAACACTTCACTGGTGATGAGGTGACCCGCGCTCTTAAACATAAGCATCCATCCTTTCAAATCGTCGGGTCCGGATGGTATGAGTCTCCTTTTCTTTATCAAAATTTCTTGCATGCAGCGAAAGATGATGTGATTAATTTTGTAGTAAATTTCTTAAACAAAAATTCATTTATGACATCCTATAATTTACTCATATCGTCCTTGTTCCTGAAACCAAGGACCCAAAATCTATAATCCAATTTCGACCAATTAGTCTCTACAATGTCGTGTACAAAATAGCAGCTAAAGTACTAGTAATTCGGATTTGGTCCATACTTCCATCCATCATCTTGGAATTCCAATCCGCCTTTGTACCCAGTAGACTAATAATCATCCTTATTGCATATGAAAATCATCATTCTACGAAATTGTGCACCTCCAGTAAATTGGGTCACATGTCCATAAAACTTGACATGAGCAAAATCTTTGATCGAGTCCAGTGGAGTTTCATTCTATGCGTCTTGTTATCCCAAAGATTTCCAAGTCATTTCATTGCTCTTATCAAAACATGTATCACAGCCCCCACTTTCTCACACAGCCCCCACTTTCTCATTCATTCTTAGTGATCCCCTTTTCCCATTCTTATCTATCATATTTATTTCATTCTGTTCCAGAAGCCAATAGTTCGTATTGCACATTTCCCCCCGTGTTCTCTTTCAATAATCAATTTTTTACCATGCTCAACGTTTTATTTATTTTACACCCTACTTTTGAAAACCACTGACCAATTGGAGAACCTTCTGGTTGCTCATACAAGTGTCTCTCACCCACACAGGTTGACACCAAAATCAAATTCACAGAAGGGAATCAAAGAGTAAGCACAACAGCAAAAGGCAATCTAATTTACTAGGTATTTTCCTTCAAAGCATTCCTATTTTGCGTCCAAACAATAGTCAGTTTCAAAAGACTTTTTTCTAGCGTAATTCATGGGGAAAATATTTGAACTTTAGAAATTTATCATCAGAAGTCGCATTCGGGAGAATGAAAATCAATGTGCATAAAAACATTGATCGGTTATCAAACATCAAGACATTATTTACAACATTAGGCCAAACGCCAGACAATTAACTAATAGGAACATTCATGAATCCAAGAATTGATACCCAACTGTGTTTTGATGGGTCTTTCAGACCATAAATTAGTTAAACCTAAATTAGTCTCATTCAAACACTAAAAGATGTCAAGACAAATGGAATTAAACATCAACACAAACAAAAATATAAATGCTACCACCTTCAGTGCCAAAGAACATAACCACAGTTAAAACAGACAGCAATGATAGATGTATTAAGCTTGATCAACTTCAACAAAACCAACATCCCAAAATCTCTTCTCAGAAACAAAATAAGTAAATAGTAGAACTGTCTAAAGAACCTCTCCTTAACTAATAAAACCAGCAAAAACTAACCAGGCCCAAAATGGCACCCAGAAACAACATACACAAAACCCTCGACAAGTTTGCATCTTAGAAGGAATTATTAAGCAGCAATGGATGGCTTTGAGGCTGCAGAAAGTCTAGACCTCTTCTTAGCCAAGCTCTCACTACGCTTTTCCCTTTGTTCCTTCAATCGACTAGCAAGAAGCTTCTGGTACTCAGCAGCTTCAGACTTGGCCTTGGCAATCCTCTTCTTCTTGTCAGCAATTCTAGCTCTCTTCCTCTGAAGAGTCAGTGGAGTCACCAGCCTCTGGATCTTAGGAGCTTTGCTAACTTTCTTACCTGTGATAAAAAGGAATTAGGTGTCAAATAAAAGCAATTTTACAATACAATCAAAAAACAATACATGTGGGGTCGGCCATTGCAATCATTCCTGAAGCTAAAAATTGAATGCAACAAACTCACCATTTTTGGTGGTAAATGTTCGGCGGTATGTATTGACATACTTCCGAACATCATCTTCCTTGGAAAGGTTGAAGAGCTTGCAGATCTTCGAAGCCCTCTTTGGACCTCTCATCCTCGGCTTCTCAGTATCAGTCAGTCCAGGGAGATCATTATCACCCTTTTTCACGATTACCAAGTTCAAAACTGAGAGGTCAGGGCTAACAATGCACCCACGAACAGACTTCCTTCGGCGCTCTCCGTTTCTCCTTCCATGACCACGGAAGCATGGGGTACCTGTTCAAACAAGAAGATCTTATAAAAATTGGGGTTCATGGGAAATAGAAACTATCTAGGGGCTTGCAAAACGAACTCCACATACCTCGGTACAGCAAGAGCCTCACACGGCCTGGAGTCAAGACACCCTGCTTCATTGGGAAACCTTGCTTATCACAACCTCCCATAATCTTGAACACGTAGCCCTTGAACTCCTGAAATACAAATACGTGACAGCAATTTATAATAAACATTTACAGGCAGCATTGCTAAACTATTGGTAGAACAACTTCATCTATAAAAGAGAAATGGAAGAACTTAGCATACCTCACCCAATGCATCTCCACTGACTTCCTGAGAGATTCTCTTATCATAGAATGCCCGACTGTGATTCAAAGAAATAAACTAATAAGATGAACCAGGCTTGTAATGACATAGGCTAAGTAATGACCAATAATAAGACGGAAGCCCAAGCAACGTAAGAAATCACAACATCTAGAACTCATACTGGTATTGGTAAAATTCCAAAAATTTAATTACGTGAAATATACTCTATATACATGGTAAAAATTAAAAGTCCACCAAGACACAAACATATCATCATACGCCAAGAACATTGCTTGATCAATTACATTGTGTAGATGTCAGCTATTAATAAGGTCATACTAGGCAACAAAAGTACATAACAAGTCACAACAAAACAAAGGCAACAAGAAAGAAAATTAGGCTAGTCGTACAAGTAAAAGTCCATTAGAATCAACCATCAGGACAACACATTTTCAAAATGTATAACAAAAAAAAGAAAAAAATAGGAAAAAATAAGAAAACGGCAAAAATGGTCGGCATTTACGCAATAAAATACTTATTAAAGGATAATTGAAGATCTTTAAGAGTTTGCCTAAGAATATCTTATGAGTCAAAATAATAAAAATAGGCGTCTTCGACCAGATCCTTGAAATCAAAATTAACTAAATAGGCTGTAGACATATATAAAGAATGCAAAATGAACAAATGTCTACTTTGAACAGATAAACGACTCAAGTATGTATCATTATCGACCTCCATATTATGGAAAAAGTCATGGTACGGCTAAAAATATTATTACAAAATTCATCATCAAAAAACCGAACAATGATTCAGCTTTGTTCCACCTCACTAAGAAATCGTATCAAACTAAATCCGAATAGTAATGAAAATTAAATTTCAACCGACTAAAGCTACACGTACGTTAATCACAGCTTCTGAGTCTAATTACATAGAATTGCAGCAAATATATCAATAAACGAACCGACAACCACCAAAATGGGACATTAAAAGAAGTAAATAAGAAAATGAAGACATACAGCTTTTGGTCATCGTCAATTTCCAGCTTCTTCTGGCAACCAGTGGTCGGATTCGCTATGTTGAACTATAACATTGAAAACACAAAATAAAAAAATTCATTATATTTGAAAATAGGGCATACAATGTTACACATATATGCACTAACAATCACATTCTCGCGAACCACACACACACACACACAGAGAGAGAGTGAGAGAGAAAGAGATTGAACCTTCATCTTCGATGAAACGCAGACGAGGCAGCGATGTGAGAATAGCTCTGAAACGCTTTCAGCCTCTCTTCCAAACTTAGGGTTTCGTAAGTGGGTTTACAGCACGTTATATAGTAGGCGCAGTAACAGAGAAATTGACGTATCAGTTTTAGGCCCAAAGCCCAGTTCCTTATTGGGCTTCACATAACTGGAATCAAGCCCAACGAGAAGACTGACTTTCATTGTATTAATTAGTTAATTATTATTAGCTACAGTACTGGCATATCACCCGTGCGAGTCAAAGGTTCTTTCTTACGTACGTAATGAAAGGGCACGTTCTCCTGAAACTATTTGGATCATTCATCAAAGCCCAACCAAATTTCATGAGGAAAGCGTCATTCATCGCTGCCATTCACCTGTCAACTACTATTCCCTGTCTTCGGCACCTCCCTTCCAGCCCGAAAACAAAAATCTATCACACTTACCCCGAATGGATGGGGTGCTCTCTTTCCAGGGAAATCGACCAAGCTTACTCATAATCTCAGGTAGAGGAGTGTAATCTTCCACAAACCCCATCCACTTCCTCTGTGTCTTACTCCTAGCTGACTCTGTGCCTTTGGTTTGGAAAGAACTAGCCCGCCTTCCCTGCTAACCTGCTTTCAAGCTAATCCCCGCCTCTATCTAGTCTTCAGAACGGATCCAAAAAAAATTTATAACGGGGCACATAATAAATACAAGTGTAAATTACATTAAAATAATTAATGGGGGCATGCATATTTTGTTTTTTAACGTAATTAATATGTATTTCTTAAATTTTTGTATCACACTAATTATGTTATACAACACTATTAACACTTTATTTAATAAAATTATATAATATTTTTTTTAATTTGTAATATTATAATTCTCTTATACATTAGTGTTATAATGCTAATAATGTTTTATAAACTATAGTTTTAGGCATAAATAACAATAGTAAAAAAAACAAGGAAAAAAAAGGAAAATTTATGGGGGCACGTGCCCCCATAGGATGAGCAGTAGCTCCATCTGTACGTGCGATGTACGGAGTGTAATATATTTGATGCACATAGTGTAACATAATAAATTATTGTATAATTTTGATATTAAAAAATTAATATATTTTATGAATGATAATGGAGTGGGGGCAGTGCATGTATCTCAAGATTCATCCCGACCATGTCCATTGAACTAAGAAAGGGTTGCAGGATGATATATCTTGACTCGAACAAAATAATTTAGGATTTATCAAATTATTATTATTATTATTATTATTTTTAGTAATACTAATTTAATACATTTTCACAAAATATTATGTTAAATATCCAACATCAAATTAAATTTTAGAAAAATGAAAATAAAATAAAGAAAACAAATTGATTACATGTTTCAAGCAAGTTTATACACCTATTGAAAAATATTTGTTGAGTCAGCTTCCAGTCATTGGATGACTCAACTGTCACTTCAACTTTGAGACTTGGCTCCTTGAGAGAACTTGACTGACACTTCTTACAGTTGTTCCTCAGCTGACACACCTTCAGTCGAGTCCTTGACTTCCTTCTTGGCCATACTCAGCTGACACATAGCAGAGTCTTTAATCCAGTCTGCAGTTGACTTCTTGTATTCCTTGGCATAGCTGACTTGACTCAGCTTTTCCAGCCCTATCTATTACAATACAAATTACAAGGAAAATGGGGTGCCAACTTCCTACTTTAAGTTTTAGCTGGTATCATCAAAATCTATAAAATAAATTTTCTAACAATTTCCCCCTTTTTGATGATGCCAAAACTTAAAAACATTCAAAAAAACATAAACAGCAAAGATACATACAGACAATGCAGTAACAAAGAATGTATGCTTAAAATAGATCATTTTATTGATCATAGCATTCTTGTCCTTTACACAACTATTTACATTTGGTATCATAGCATTCTTTATCAGAGCATTCTTGGTGATGAATCTCGTAACATTGTTGAGGATATTAAAATCCTATCAAATGAGAATCAAGTCAGGTGTAGGTGTTCTTTTATACCACGTGAATGCAACTTTGTTGCGCATCGCTAGCGGTTTCTAATTTCCATCATACTTCTTTTGATTTTGGGTCGAACGCTGTACCTATTTGGTTAAGTTCGGTGGTTTTAGCCGACTTAAACTGATTAATGAATTCCTTTCTCCTAAAAAAAAAAGTTCCGCTGCGTCAAAAGTGATGATATTGACTTTTATTATACAACACTTGAGAACTTAATTGTTGAACCAAAAAAAAAAAGTGGAAAGTTATTTCCTACCAATCACTTTTTCCAAAATTTGTTTCTCTTTTATCGCTGCCATAGAAAGAAAAGATTCATTCCTTTTTTTGGGTATAAAGATGAGTGATTTTTTTCAATATGTCAAGACATTTAGGTTGCATTTGGATGGGAGGATTTGGGGAAGGATTTCAATTGACTCCAAATAGGAATGATTTGAAATCCTCCAAATGACTCCAAAAATAAGTTTTAAGGATTTGAAATTCATTATAGAAATAGATTTGATATTATGGATTTGAAATCCATAGTTCAAATCCATCCAACCAAATGGAGCCTAAGGTAAACAACAACAAGCAATCGAAGTTTTCAGTTTCTATTTATAACAAATGTTATTACTTTTCTTTTGCAAACAATTTTTTGACAAAATATTTTGCCCAAAATACATTGGCGACAAATTCATATTCATCGTCACTAAATATGAATTTTGTTGACGAAAAAATAGTCACTATTGTTTTAAATAATTCATGACAAAATCTAATAATATCATGAAAAGGAAATATCTTGGGACAATAAATGTCATCACCAATTATAATCAATTTGTCATTGAAATATTTCCCTTCCTAAATTTTGGTGAGAAATTCTATCTTTACACATTACTGTGACGAATTTCATTGAATCGTCATAATATATGAACATTAGCGACGACATATAAGTTCCAGAGTGACGAAACTAACTAGTATCATAAAAGTGTACCTTTTTATTGATAAAAATAAATTCCGTCACTGTTAATTAACAATTTATGACAAATTTTTGATAAAATATTTTTCCACAGAACAAAATGGCGACAAATTCATATTTGTTGTCACTAAATATGAATTTTGTTGACGAAATAATGTAATCAATGACAAAATATGATGTTGTCATTAAAGGAAATATTTTGTGACACCAAATGTCATCACCAATTATAATCAATTTGTCATTGAAAGCTTTCCCTCCAAAACTTTGGTGTGAATTCTACCGTCTATAAATTACTGTGACGGATTTCAGTTAAACGTCATGAAATATGACAATAGTGACGACATATTAGGTTAATAGTGACGAAAATAAATGGTATCATAAAAGAGTACTTTTCAATGACAAAATAAAAATTCGTCACTGTTAATTAACAAATTATGACAAAAATTTATGCGTGGTAAAAAAATTCGTCATAAAATGTCTGATTTCCTGTAGTGGTAAATTCACTAAGTATATTACAGACGACTTACATGAGTGTATTTACAATAGTAACATACATGAAGGGGTTTGCAGCAACACTTCAACGCCTTCGCTGATTCCTTCCTCTTTCTTCTTCAGCTCTCTTGCGCTCCTCGTCATCATCAGCTCTTTTCCTCTTCTTCTCTTCTTCTTCCCTTCTTTTCTTCTTTTCATAGGCCCGTTTGGAAGCATCGCCCATTTTCTTCCTCTCGAGCCATTGACATGTTTGTCTTTCATTCTCTTCTTCTTGTCTTCTCACTACCTCAGCGTTCTTCCTTGCCACTTCCCTATTGGCTAGGTGATCTAGCCCAGTAAATCAAGCCTTTCTTGTCAGGATCTACGAATTCAACGTCCTTGGGTTTTGGTCGAGGTAGTGAACCTCTTCCACCACCACTTCTTCCTCTACCTGACTCAGCTCTTCCTCCGCTCCGGGTGTGTCTTTGCACGGAGTCTTCTCGCTTTCGGTGAGTGATCGCTGAAGATCGCTACTTTTCAACTTCTTCGCACAGGGCTAAACCTTTCTCCCAATACAAATCCCAAGCTTGGGCCAGAGCCATTCCTTGGAAATAGCCTCCGATTCAAGGGTTTTGAACTCTTCAACCGATCCCAGCTCGGATCCATCATCGGTATAGCATCTCGATCCTTTCCAACCGGAAGACCACCATATTGTTTCAATACTTCCGAACGCGAGCATCCCCGCTTTTTAGAGAACTCCTCAAAATCGCTTCAATAATCTTCATTTTCTCGCCATTGGCACAACATAGTGCTCAATTGGTAGGGTTCTGAGGAGTTTGCTCGGGATGAAGGCAAGAATATGACCTTGTTGGGGGTTTCACTAACATCAAAGTCGATCCTTAGAACTTTCCCCCTCATCTGCTTTACCCTTCTTCACAGCTACGTCTTTCATCTCAGCTGCGTCTTTCTTCAATTTCTCTTCTTTTAATCCCTTTAGGGACTCCTATTCCCCCTTTTTGGCATCATCAAAGGAGAGAGGGACCCCGGGGAACATACTTCCAAGGAGAAAGTCCATCTGTTAATTGTGGAATCGTGCTTGGAGTCTCTGCAGATCGATGTGGTTCGAATCTCCGATCGAATCTCCTTAGACTCAGCTCTCAATATCTTCATTCATCCAAGAGTAGGCTGAATTTCTCATTCATTGCATTTTTGAGTCTGAGGATCTCATTCTTATGAAAATATCGCAACAACTCCATATCATTTTTGTGGGTCTGGGCTATTCTTTCAATGTATTCCTTCATCCGCTGCCTGATCATGGATTTATCCGCACTCCATACGAGCATTCTTCCATATAAGGCTTTGAAGTATCGTGACTTGCTCGATTCTCATAGCGATCTATTGTTGTGTCCATTCCCGATTCACACCACGATCCCTCTCAAGTCTTTGTGAGAGTGGCATCGCGATTGTCCGGCGTAAATCCGGTGAGGCCTCGGTGTCATTCAATATTCTCAATCTCCTCACAGATCTTCTTGAAGACTTCACAAATTTCAAATTTGTCTCACCCGATTCAAATTGCACGGCCACTATTTGTCAAAATCAAAGTCTCTTTGGAACAATCATGTCGGTGGGAATGATGGGATCTTCTCTTACCATGTATCTCCTTAGTTTAGCAATTTGTCTCTTTTCGGATGCGGGCAGTCCTGGGTGAATGGAAACATGTCTTGAAAGACATCATCACGCATAGGGAATGTCCGGGTCTCGACCCTTCGATGCCTTCCCTTGTTGTAGTTGAGTGAAGTCAACTCTCGATGCCTCTCTGCGGCAACTTCATCGGCAATGTTCACGATTGTGTGAGTCTGTGATGGAGCCGACGGAGTCGTTATCGCTGCATTTGTGGAAGCTCGCGAGATGACTCGATTCAGCCTAGGGCTTTTGGATTATCTTGCCCGATTGATCGAGCCATTTTGTCTTAACAACTTCCTCGGCCCCAAAGAGACATTTCTAAATGAATTACCTCTTCATCTACTGTGTCATCAGCATCATCGGATGATGATGAGACTTGTGGAGTTGGCTCATCATCAAAGTTGAACTTTGTGCACTTAATTTTGAGAACATCCTCAGCTGGGTCCATAAGATGTGCAAGTGGAGTGGACTCGGCTTCATCTTCTGATCCCAAAAAGGATGTGTCTAAGTTTTCTTGGGAATCATGAAGTGAACTTATCTTTTTTTTTTCTGCATCAGCGCTGTGTAATGGAGGAATGTTCTGTGTATCTTCACCTTACCCAGGGAAGTCTCAACCTCCCTTAGGCTTCAACACCCCCAACAGACTCAACTGCTGCGAGGCCTTCAACATTCCCTTTGACAGTCTCAACTGTCTTAGGGTCTTCTACATTCCCTTCGACAGTCACAACTGTCTTAGGGTCTTCGACAATGGCATCCATAGGAGTCTCAACTCCTTAGATTGCACTTTTTGTTCCCAGAGTGTTAACTCCTGGGGCATCACCATCTTGTGCCTCGGCTGTGATAACAACGTCTTTGGCCTTTAAAGCAGCTGACACTTCAGCTGGGACAGACTCAACTGTCCGAGCTTCATCAATGCCACTCTGCTGAGGTGTACTCTCTTTCTCAACTTCGCCTCCTTGCTTCAAAGATGTGTCTCCCACAACAACCTCCAACCCTGCTGTGGTGGAGAGAGTTTCCCCCTCAGCTGGCTCATCAGCTGAGCAACTTATTGTGGGGTTACTCTTCTCCAGTGACGCGGTTTTATCTGTTGAGTGCTCAGCCGCCGGGGCAGGTGTGAGAAAACCTTCTACAGGGGTTGGCTCAACTTGGGTGCCCAACGTCCCAGCTCTTCATCGTCATTTCCCTTGGATCCATCCTCTGATTGCACAGGGACGTGGTCGCAAAGAATAACGGATGCAATGTCTTTGTGCCACTCCCGGAGGATCGCTTTTGCGTAAGAGTATGAGATGACTCTCCGGACCTTTAACAACTTTGCTCATGGATGGCTCGATTTCTCACGACCGATATCGACTTCTACCGCAAAGTGGGATCCTCATCACTTTCTGAGAGCACATCAAGATGCGTATGAGTGTGATCCGGTGAGCCTGTAAATTTGCATATTTTTTATTTTTCCAAAGCTCGGGCTCGCTCCTCAGCTTTATCCTTTTTATCTTCCTTGATAATACGAAAAATATCCATGCAGTTGTCTTCATCAAGGGCCTATGTCGGACAGTTGCAACACCAAGAAATCGGAGCAACTCTTCTTCTTCTATAAACTCAGGGTGAGTGAACTGTACCCTTGAGTGATCCAGTTCCAATGCTCTCCATTCTCGTAGACGTCGTTGTATATCTAGATAGACTGAGGAGTACATAATTATGTCATCATCATCATCTTCTCCTTCTCCTCCAGTTTCTTGAATTGGAGGCAAGAGACCTTGATCTTTCTCAGAATTAGCAACATCAGATGTGGGCGGGGAGACAACTTTTTCAACAATAGGTTCAATTGTCTTTGATGCTTCACTCTCCTCAGCTGTCTTTTGCACAACTGGGTCTTTGACTGATATCTGCTGATCACCATCAGCAGACTTCGTAGATTCATCAATAACTTCAGAGACTGTGTTTCTTGATCACCAGCTGTCTCGGCTTTCTTCTCCAGCTGAGTAGCAGACTCTGCCGTCTTCTCAAGATTAGAATGCCTGACCAGTCTTCTCTTTCTTGGACAAACCAGAGGGACTTATAGTTATGATTCAGTAGATTCATCAGCAGTGGGGGCTTGGGCATTCTTCTTAGATGGAGCTGCCTTCCTCGTCTTGGCAGTCCTCTTCTTCTTTACGACAGGAGAAGGGATTTGGGATTCCTTCTCGTCTCGCCGCAGTGCGGGAGTCTCGACCGCCGAGCAGTGACTTACTGCAGGGGCATGTTCTTTCTTTTGCTTAGCTGCAGGGCAACCTTTTTGTCCGAGTGCAGGGGCAACTTTCTTGTTCGGGGAGGGGTAGCAGTTGTGTCTTGGGTGGTGATTCCCCCCCTCACTAGTATCAGCTTTCTTCGTGTGAGCTCTCTTCTGGGCACCAGAAAGGTTTGCCCTAAACATTTTCTTGTTCATGTGGAAGGGTTTGCCATGACGAAGAGCAACACCCTTCACTTCCAGCAAATGGCCAATCACAAGGCCATATCCTAGTGAGCATCCAAAAGACCCATCTTTCTTAAAGATCTTGTTCAACACATTCGCGAGTCTCCGTAAACAAACTCGGCCGATTGACTTTCTTTTTCCTGCGCATGATCGCGGCCCATGACGATCAACTTTGTCTTGGGATACGGTGATTAAAGCTGCCAAACTTCATGTCGACACATTTCGAGACGACATCCATCAATTTGTTATAGTCGTCCTTCAACAACTTCTTGTCAGCAATGTAAACCACTTTAGCAGCACACTCGGGTTTGGCTACTTCCTTCCATGCAGGAACCAGGTCGACATCAGCCTCGTATATTTCCTTCATGCCCTCCGAAGGTAACAGGCAGTGCTCAACAAGGTATTTTGCACTAATTTTTATGTCCTTGCTGTGGACGGAAGATTTGATTTCTTTGTCCTGCACCTCTGCATTGACATAGAACATAACTACCTCCTCAAGGTAGGTATGAGAATACTCCATAGTCAGAAAAGCTTTGAGACCAGACTTTTCCAACATCTCCGCTATTTTTAGAACCAGGGTCTCATCAGCACCCTGCTTTACCATTCCATCGAAATCCAATGAAGAACTGGAGTGGATTTGCTTTGAGAGCTTCACATAATCTAACTTTGGTGCCATTTTCAGAGATTTTTACCGATCGAAAAACTAGAAACTTGCTTGAGAGAACTTAGGGTTTCTGAGAGAAAAACTTTGCTTTGCTTGAAGATGAATAATTTGCGTAAGGTGAGAGAAATGCAAACTTCCGTATATAAGGGACGTGAAAAGACACATTTTGGATTTTGAAATTTTTGATCAAAATCAACGGCTCAGATTAGAACGTCAAAACCGCATTTAATTCCTCGCATTTAATGTAGCAGCATTTATATCCAATCATATGGCTTACTATGCAGCTTTTACTGTGACGGTCATTATTACGCTGACGTCATCCTTAAAAACATTCCCGCTCATTTAAAATGACTGCGTTTTTGTCACTTAGCTCATAAATGATTCAACTTATATCCAAAGTGACTTGACTCTGCTTCTCTCTTCCCATGATGTAACTCAACTGTCAGCTAACTCGATACAACTGACTTCCCGATAAGGCTGTTTCACTTGGCTGAAGTGTGAAACATGCTCTGCTATTATTTTCTCTTCTTCTTTCTCTGCTGATTGAGTCTTCTAAGTAAACTAACTCAACTCAATTAACCCTAACTCATTCTTGAGCTCTTCAAATCTTGATTCACATAGAGGCTTTGTGAAATATCAGCTAACTACTTATCAGTTGAGATGTATTCCAAAGTGATGTCTTTCTTTTCAACATGATCCCTTATAAAATGATATCTGACATCAATGTGCTTTGTTCTTGAATGTAACATAGGATTTTGAGTGATTGCAATAGCACTAGTGTTATCACACATAATTGGAATCTCTCTTTCTTCAATCTCATAATCTCTCAACTGTTGTCTCATCCAAAAAACTTGGGCACAACAATTGCCCGCATCTATGTACTCTGCTTCAGCTGTGGATGTGGAAATTGAATTTTGTTTCTTACTGAACCAAGAAACTAATCTATTTCCAAGCATTTGACATGTACCTGAGGTACTCTTCTTGTCAACTCCACATCCATCATAGTCTGAGTCTGAGTAACCAATAAGCTTGTATCCACCTTCCTTTGGATACCATAAGCCAACTTCCTAGCATCCCTTCAAATATCTTAGGATTCTCTTAGCTGCAGTCATGTGGCTCTCCTTTGGTGCAGATTGAAATCTTGCACATACACCTACTGCAAAGATGATGTCTGGCCTGCTTGCTGTTAGATAGAGCAATGATCCAATGAGTGCTCTATATCTGGTTAGATCTACAACTTTGCCATCTACATCCATGTCCATCTTGACTGATGTGTTCATTGGAATTTTCATAGAAGACTTCTCTTCCATACAAAATTTCTTCATCAAATCTCTGGTGTATTTTGTTTGACTTATGAAGGTTCCATCCTTCAATTTCTTGACTTGAAGCCCTAAGAAGAAAGTCAACTCTCCCATCATGCTCATCTCAAATTTGCCTTGCATGAGGTTTGAGAACTTATCACACAGCTCTTTGTTTGTGGATCCAAAAATGATGTTATCCACATATATTTGAACAAGCAGTATACTCTCTCCATCTTGAATTCTGAAGAGTGTTCTGTCAACTTTGCCTTTGGTGAATCCATTGTCAGTTAGAAATTAAGACAATGTATCATACCATGCCTTTGGTGATTGTTTCAATCCATATAATGCTTTCTTGAGCTTATATACCTTATCTCCAATAGTTTTCTGCTCAAAACCTGGAGGTTGTTCAACATAGACTTCTTCCTCTAACAGTCCATTCAGAAATGCACTCTTCACATCCATTTGATACACAGTGAAGTTCTTATGTGCAGCATAAGCAAGAAACATCCTTATTGCTTCCAATCTTGCAACAGGAGCAAAAGTTTCATCAAAATCTATACCCTCTTCTTGGCAATACCCTTTGGCTACCAATCTTCCTTTGTTTCTTACAACAGATCCTTCCTCATTCATTTTGTTTCTCAAAACCCATTTTGTGCCAAATACATTTTGATGGATTGGCCTCTGCACCAATTTCCATACTTTTCTTTCAAACTGATTCAACTCTTCTTGCATGGCTTGAATCCAATGTGTGTCATCCAATGCTTGAGACACATCTTTAGGCTCTATCTGGGAAATAAAACAAGTGAACATAGCTTCATGTTGTGCTCTGGATCTGGTTCTTATACCATCTCTAACATCTCCAATAACTAACTCTGGTGGATGGTCTCTCGGCCATCTCACATCAAAGTTGGAGTAAGTCTCTTTGGATTCAGCCGTCTCGCAGACTAAGTTGTCTTGAATGACTCTTTCATTCTCATTCATTGCAGACTTTCCTAGGTTGTCTTTGAGATTCAAACTATCTCATCATCTTCATCCGGGTTGCTTGCTCTTACTTGACTTCAACATAAGGACTCTTCTCGGATATTTGGTTGATTCGATTTTGTTAGCTAACTCTTTGATGTCTTCTCCATTTACATTAGGTTCATCAAAAACCACATGGATAGACTCTTCTGTGACCATAGTTCTCTTATTCAGCACTCTATAGGCTTTGCTCTCAGCTGAGTATCCCAAATAAAGATACCTTCATCAGCTTTAGCATCAAAAGCCTTCAAATTATCTTTGCCATTGTTATGGATGAAACATTTACATCCAAATATTCTGAAATATTCTGAAATATCTTTGCCTTCAAATTATCTTTGCCATTGTTATTGGCTTTCTCCCTGTCCAAATCTCAAAGGGAGTCTTGGTCAATTGCCTGTTGATCATGCATCTATTTTGAGTATAGCAATCCAGTTTCATCTAACATGGTTCTTGCAGCTTCCTTGAGAGTTATGTTCCTTCTTTCAGCTACTCATTTCTGCTGTGGAGTTCTTGCTGCAGATAACTCATGTGCAATTTCATTTTCAACACAATACTGAGTTATTATCCCATTGACAAACTCAGTTCCTCTGTTAGACCTTGTCTTTATAATGGTTTGGCTCTTTTCATTTTGAACTCTTTTCATCAGCTGAGGTAACTTCTGCAAAGTTTCCTTCTTTTTGCACATAAAGATTGTCCATGTATATCTTGAGTAGTCATCCACCACTACCAAGGTGTATTTCTTTCCACTTATGTTGGCTGGCTCAATTGGACCAAATAGATCCATATGCAACAGATGTAATATCTTTGTTGAAGAAGGACTTGGCTTATCCTTGAATGAAGATTTTATTTGCTTTCCCATCTGGCATGCATCACATACACTTTCTTTCTTGTACACTTGAGTCGGCAATACTTCTACAAGATGACTCCTTGCAAGCTTGTTGATTGTCTTGAAATTCAGATGACTCAGCTTCTTGTGCCACAACCAACTAGATTCGACTGTGCTATTTGCTAGCAGACAAGTGCTTGGTGTAGCAGTAGACCAATCTACCACATACATATTCTTCTGTCTTGATCCTTGCAACACTATTTCATTTGATTCAACATTTATGATTGGGCACACTCCCATGTTGAATCCAACATTGTAGCCCTTGTCACAAAGTTGACCGATGCTTAACATGTTGAAGTTGAGGCCTTCAACGTAAGCAACATCTGTGATTTAATCCATTCTTCTTGATAGATCCTGTGGCTTTGATTTCCCCTGGAGCTTCATTTCCTCCAAATATGACTTTTGCACCTCTAATCCTCTTGAATCTTGATAGATTTTTCTTGTTTCTGTCATATGTCTAGAATGCCACTATCCATGTACCCAGTTCCGCACTCAATTCTCCTTGAACCCGCAATTAAGGAAATCGGTTTTTTAGGTACCCATACTTGCCTGGGTCTTGAAGGATTAGTGCTATAAGATGATCCAACCAACCTATAGCCAAAGGACTTGACTCTAAGAGGTTGCCATCTATCAGTGCCATAATCATAGTGCACATTAGCATTACTTGGGGGTTTAAGGTTCATACAACTGTCTCTTTTGTCTGTATGCCTGTGTGTGTGTTTTAGCAATTGCTTTATTGGGATAGTTGTGATATGTTTGAGTGTAGTGCTTAGGTGCATATGTGTGCTGATAATAGCTCTTTTGCCTTTGGAATGACCTTTGCTGAGTTTTAGGTCTTTGCCATCTAGGCTTATATTCTATAGGCTTTGCTGATGTTTCACATTATTCCAATCATCATAGTTGGGATAGTTTCTACCATTCCCATCATGTGTGTTTCTCTGATGAAACTTCTGGGGTTTTTGGTAGCTCTGTTTGGTTTTCACAGAGTATTTTCTATTTGGAGTTTCTTTGAGGAACTCTATTTGATTTCTTCTCATTGCCCTCTCAAAGATACTCAATCGATCGTTTTCCTTTCCCTTTCTATCCAATGCCTGTTTGTTTATGATTGTGCTTAGGAGTGAATGTGGGTGCAACATTTGGTGTTTTGGATTTTTGAGATGATTCATTGCTTGAAGATCCTTTTTCCAAAATCACTCTTGGAGTTTGGCTGTGCACAAATGAGTTAAACCCTATGCCTGTCTTATCTCCACATTCTTTTTGACTCATGATAAGATCATCCAATGATTTGGATGCCTTTGTAAATGAGGCAATCACATTTTTGAGATCTTTTTCCTTCTTTTCTATAGCAGCTAACTCTGCTATGATCTTGGCATTCTCAGCCTTCAACTTAGTGTTCTCATCAGCTATGTGACTCAGAGTACTCAACTCTCTAGTTAGCTGTGAGTTTTGGCTTTTAAGCTGGCTGTTTTCCTCATTTAGAATTGTGTGTGAGGATTTTATGTGTTCAAAATCTTTCATCATTTTGCCTAATGAATCATAAAGATCAGTGGGTGATGAAGTGTGTGTATCACAATAACTATCACTTGAATCTGAATGAGATGAGTTAGAGTGTATCTCATCATCTTGATCTGGTTGATCTTGTTCTTTAACCATAAGGCAAATCATAGCCTCTTCCTCAGAATCAGGAATCACTTTAGTAGTTAGCCTCACTACTCTCGAGTCCGCCGCTTCTTTAGACTTGGATTGTCTCAAAGATCTCAAGAGCAGCCTAACATGGCTTTTTTCTTTTCTTGCCTTTCTTTCTCAAGACTTTTATTTCTTCTTCATTCCTATATTTGTTGATGGTGGATAAGAACAATCAATCGCAAAATGTCCTGGTTGTCTCGGCCCAACACAGTTCTCGGCTCTTTGATCAACTCTTTCTGTTCTTGGGTTATCAGCTCTCTGATATTCAACCCTTTGATGCTCAGCTCTCTTGGGTGGCCTATCTTCCCTTGATTTGGAGGGAGCTGAATGTCTCCTGGATGTTTCACCCTTGTTTCTTTTATAGTTCTTATTGAAGAACTTGTTGAATCTTTTAACCATTAGGGCAATTTCCTCCTAGTCTATGGCTTCCTAGGGTTCAACTCTCTTTCCATCCTAGGCCATCAATGCAGCTGTTTTGGGTACAACTGTCTTCTCTTGCTCTTTTCTTCTCAGCTCAAACTCATAGGCTTTGAGGTCTGAGAATAGCTCATGGTTAGATGTTCTTGAGAGGTCCATTGAATGTCTAAGGGCCATAGTCTTCATTTCCCATTAAGCTGGGAGGCTCCTTAAGATCTTCATACACATTTCCTTTTGTGTATATTATTTCCGAAGAGCTGAAAGCTCATTTGTGATTTCAGTGAATTTGGCATCCAACTGATCAATGGTTTCACCTACAAGCGTTTTGAAATTTTCAAAATTTTGAACAACAACAGACAATTTATTTTCTTTAATTTGTTCTGATCCTTCACAAATTAAAGTCAGTTTATTCCAGATTTCTTTTGCAGATTTGCAAGATTTGACTTTATTAAACATTGCTTTGTCCAATGTCTTGTAGAGTATGTACTTGGCCATATTGTCCAAGTTGTATCTTTTCCTATCTTCATTTGTCCACCCAGTCCTTGGTTTTTCAACCATGGCTGGCTTGCTTCAGCAGCAGCTTCTTCTCCTTCAGCTACATCTGCTCTTCTTACAGCCGTGTTCACTTTCAGTATTTGCAGTGGCTCATCCTCTATCACAAGCCACATTTCATCATGTAATGCAGATAGATGAGCATGCATACGAATTTTCCAATCATCAAATTCTTCAACAGTGAACATAGGAATGCGTTTCAGATTTGCTTCCATGATAATAACTTTGCTTAAAATGAATGATTTGAAAATGCAAGTGTTTAAAACCTTTTTTAAAAGATAGAGATCTAGTTCAGTAACTAGTGCGGAAGGCTCAATGAACCAACCGCTCTGATACCACTTATAGGTCCTAAGGGGTGTGAAGTAAGGTTTAGAAGGGGGGAGGGGTTGAATACACCTTATCAAATTTTTGATTTTAGTCCTTTTAAAGTTACAACAGAGTTGACTCAAACAGTTGTGTCCTTGAGGGACAACTAAGTTGGTTATTCAGCTAAGTTAGCCACTCAACAAACTCGATAGAGCTGTTGATAGAGTAACTCGACTGTTTAACCTAAACTTAACTTGGCTGGTTTGGTTTTATCAGCGGAAGACTTAACACCCTTTGATTAGATTTTAGCTTATTTTAACACTTGAATTTTAGTACTTGGTTATTAATCAGTTGGATAGCAAATATAATTCTAACAGCAGATATGATGTAAGTATGCAAGAAAGTAAATGTGCTGAAAGTAAATGACATAAATATTTTTATAGAGGTTCGAAGATGGGGTAATTCTTCTAATCCTCTCTTCTCCAACTCCTGGAGGAATCCACTAAGTAATAGATCAGTTTACAAAGTGGTGAAGAGTCTGGAGACAGCCTTGATCACACAACTGGCTTCTCTTGCGACTCAGATTCTTCGCAGGGCAGCTGCCTTGCTACTTCAACTCACTTCTCAAGTTCTTGGATTTGATCACGTAGCCCTCCAACAAACTTGATACTGGTTTGACCTTGAACCTTCCTATAATCCTCCTTGGAAAGTAGACCCCTTTTGATTCTTCAAAAGTTTCCTCTTCAAAAGATTTGAAGTTATCTTTCCTTCACAACTTGTGTTGGATCGATTTACTTCAAGTTTCAGGCTTCAGGATTTGTTTGAATGTACTTGAGAATATTGAAGGTTAGATGCTTGAATAATGCTTGCTTGTTCGTGGTTCAGGTAACCTTTTCTCAATAAATTCCTCAGCTTTTTATAGTGCACTTTTGAAATTTTGCTCGTTGAAGAGATAGGCTAATTTCAAAAGTCACTTGTGTTCGTTGGCTTGTCTTATCTGCAGTCCTTGATATTGACATTTCCTCGTATTAAATATCATGCAACATTGCAGATTTTCTGACACACGGTGCAGTGTTTCCCATTGGTTTATTCCTTTTACACAATTTTGGGACTAACACTTTACACCTGACAACTTTGACATGCTACTATTCTGAGTAACATTCTTGACATTTAATCAACGGATATAAGTCAGTTGTCTTGACTAGACTGCTGTCTTTACCCCAGGTGACTTGAGTCAGCTTCCAGTCATTGGATGACTCAACTGTCACTTCAAATTTGAGACTTGACTCCTTGAGATAACTTGACTGACACTTCTTACAGCTGTTCCTTAGCTGACACACCTTCAGTCGAGTCCTTGACTTCCTTCTTGGCCATACTCAGTTGATACAGAGTAGAGTCTTCAATCCAATCTGCAGTTGACTTCTTGTATTCTTTGGCATAGATGACTTGACTCTGCTTTTCCAGCCCTATCTATTACAATACAAATTACAAGGAAAATAGGGTGCCAAGTTCCTAGTTTAAGTTTTACATGGTATCATCAAAATCTATAAAATAAATTTCCTAACACACCAGTTGCACGAATGGAGACAATATAAATTGTCTTAGCCATTACAGCACAATTTAAGCTACCAGTCTACCAAATAGATGTTAAATCAACATTCCTCAATGGTGACTTGGAAGAAGAAGTGTACATCGAACAACCAGAAGGTTACATTGCCCACAGTGAAGAAGATAAAGTTTATCGACTCAGAAAAACACTATATAGGTTAAAACAAGCACCAAGAGCCTTGAACAACAAGATTGACAAGTACTTTCAACAAAATGGTTTTCAAAAATGTCAGAGTGAGCCGTCATTATACGTAAAGAAACAAGGTGCGCAAGATTTTCTAATTGTTTGTCTTTATATAGATGACTTGATCTATATAGGGACAAATGTAGCGTTGGTGCAATATTTCAAAAAGGCAATGATGAACGAGTACGAGATAACTTACTTGGGTTTCATGAATATTTTCTTGGGATTCAAGTTCGGCAATCAAAAGGGGAAGTTTTTATTTCTCAAGAAAAATATCTTAAAATATTGTTGAAGAAAATTCAGATGAGCAATTGCAAGCCAATTTCAACTCCACTTGCAGTCAATGAAAAACTACAATTATATGATGGTGCAGCTAAAGCTGATCCAAAGATGTATTGCAACTTAGTCGGTTCGTTGATCTACTTGACGAATACAAGGCCTGATATTATCTATCTAGTCAGCCTAATTTCAAGATTCATGCACAATCCAAGAAAGACACATTATGTAGCAGCAAGAAGAATTCTTTGATACCTTCAAGGTAAGAGAAAACTCGGCATCAAGTATGTCAAAGAAAAAGAAAATAAGCTCATTGTATATACAAATAGTGACTAGGCTGGGTCACTTGATGATCATAAAAGTACATCTGGGTATGTTTTGCCTTGGCTCGAAAATAATATCTTGGTCATCAAAGAAGTAAAAGACAGTGTCACTTTCATCAGCAGAAGTGGAATACATCGCTGCCACTGATGCAACTTGTGAAGTAGTATGTCTTAGAAGAATTTTGGCTGATGTTCAGAAAAGCCAAGACACTCCCACAATAATTTTCTGCGACAACATGTCAACTATTGCAATGACGAAAAATTCAGTTTTTCATGCAAGGTCGAAGCACATTGAACTTCGACACCATTTCATCAGAAGTGTTGTGAATGATCAAGAAATTCAATTGGAGTTTGTGAACGCAAAGGAGCAATTGGTAGATGGTTTCACCAAAGCATCGAGCCTTGAAGAAATTGAACAACTTTGGAAGAGTGTTCAGATTAGGAATTAAGAGGGGATGCTAAAAAAAAATTTATTTATAATAAGAGTGGAGCACTACCTAGACACCAGACAAACGATACCAAACATATATCACAAAAGAATGGCTGGAATTGGAAGCCAACAAACCCATTATCTTAGTGCTCTAATCATGGTGGAAAATAAATATTTTCTTTTGTATAAAGTAATCCTTGTTTAGCTCTATAAATAGGACGCACGTTTCAACATTTAATCAACAATTTTAAGCATCAAATATCCAATATGAGAGCAAAAAAAAAAAAAAGCTAAGCAAGACTAATTAGTGAGATAGAATTGTGCAAATATTTGTGAGCAAAGTTTGAGTGTATTTTCTAAAATTGCATTTTGATGAGATTATATTTTTGGTGAGCAAATATTTTAGCCTCCAATTTATTTTTTACCTCTCTCATATTTTTACATTTACACCGTATACCCAACATAGTGTGGTTGAACAATGATTACCAACAACAACTTTGCTTCATAACCATACCTTCGCAATCGACTTAGCATGGTCGGACAACGACTAGCCGAGAGCACGTGACCACATCATGTTGGAGTTCTCCCGCTTTCAGGTGGAGGAAACGACATTGGTACGAGGACGACGGAGGAGAGATAGAGCGAGGAGAGATGAGACAGAGAGGGATGGAGGGAAACGGGGCATACGAAGGAAAACAAGACTTAGGGCACACCATTCTCCTCTCCACTCTACCACTGATGTGCGCGCCCCGCGGAGAGCATGCGGACAAAAAATGGAGAGTGGACACAAACAAACCCTAAACTTTAAATTTAATCAATCGAACCAGATGGATTTGAGAGAGGAGACAAAGGGACGGACCATGCTTTCAGAGAGGAGACACATCGGGAGGAAGAAGAGGGTTAATGAAAAGATCTGGGCATAAATTTCTACATCAATTGTTTGGGTAACCGACGTAAAAATTTATTCTACATCGGTTTTAAGTAACACTCGATGTAGATATCTAAATTTTACAAATATTTACCTCGGTTATTTACTATAACCAATGTAGGGGTCTTCCCAAATTTACAATTTTTCCATTGGGCATTTTTTTATATTGGTTATTAAATAACCGATCTAAATCCTCGATGTATAAAATCCAATTTTTGCAGAGCTATAAATTGAATCATCGATAATAAGAATATCAATATATTAAACTAATTAATGGAACATAATTCACTAAAACAGCAAACCAACAGACTAAAAGATAAGAAACCGAGTATTAAAATGTGTTGCAAGATGAAAGAACTACAAAGGAACAACTCATGAGATTGGACTCATCAGATAAACACAAACTAAACTCAACAGAAGATATATAGCACATAAATCTAGGATGTTACAACAACAATATCGAAGTGGTGCACATATTTCTTATCTAGAAATCACAATGTTCTAAACATAATATATAGGAAACTTAAAATTAAGAATCTGTATAAAAAGATACGAATAATTACAAAAGCTACCCCTAGGCTTAAGCCTAACTACAAAAAAAACTCTAGTTACCTTTCAAAATTACAAATATCCCTTGAGGTTTGTATTTTCCTAACAAATATCTCCCTCACGAGGGTACAATTTGTAAACGAGAAATAGAAGGTCAAGGAAGTATTTGTAATTTGAAAGATAACAGGGTGTTTTTGTAATTAAGCAAAACTACAGAGCTTGTTTTTGTAGTTGAGCCTAAAAGATACACCAGATTATTATGAAGGATATAATAATGGGAAATTTTTTTAACTACCCACTATGGATACGGAAAACTCTTTTCTATTTAAAACACCACTTTTATACCCAAAATGACCGAAATACTCCTCATTTACTTTCAGTTATTATTTTTCTCCGTCGCTGTTGCTGATGCCTCCACCTCTGCCTCTGCCGTCGATGAAGAGGTTAGATATTTTTGGGGATTTTTTTTTTTGATTTCATACTTAGGGGTTTAGGTTTGTTTGATTATTTGATTGTTGAAATAATAGGGATTTACGGATTTGATTTTGATAATTTGTTGTTGGTTGGTTTGGGATAACATTATATTGATTTGGGATAACATTATATTGATTCCTTGACTGGTATTGAGGGGTTTGGGGAAGACGATGATGGGAAAGATGAAGCGTGTTGGGAAAGATGAAAGGTTGTCGTTACAAAAGGTTGTCATGTTATGTTACGCGTGACAACTTATATCACGTTATATATAACATATATCACGTTATAAATATAACATGATATATCATGTTATAAACATAACATGAAAACCTATATCATGTTATAATATATAATGTGATATATACGTGAAAACCTATATCATGTTATAATATATAATGTGATATAACGTGAAAACCTATATCATGTTATATATTATAACGTGATATGTTGTCACGTTAAGTTTATAACGTGATAACCTATATCACGTTACATATAATAACGTGATATAATTATAACGTGGGTTTGGAGATGAAATGTTTTCATAACGTGACAAATATATATATATATATAAGGTGATATAACTTTATAATGTTATATAGAAGACAAACAGTTACAACATTATATATACAACGTGATATAGGTTGTAATGTTATGAATATAACTTGACAATATATTATCACGTTATAATTTATAATGTGGGGGAGATGATTAGTTATAATGTGGGTTGGGAGATGAAACGTTTTCATAACGTGACAACACTTATATAACGTTATATATGACGTTATAACGTATATATAACGTTACCATGTTATATATATAATGTTATAACGAATTTCATCACATTAAATATAACGTGATTATACGTTCCGTTATCTATATAACGTGTTAATGTAAAATACGTCATATATTATAACATGATATACATTAACACGTTATATATATAACGTGATATACATTAACACGTAATGTATATAACGTGATATACTTTAACACATAATGTATATAACGTGATATATCATATCATAAGCAGTTCTAGATAGTTTTTTTGTGTAGTTTTTCATGTTATATCTTAGCTTATAACGTGGTAAACATATCTTATATTTGTCGATGTTTTTTCATCTTATTTAGGTTGGACATTCATGGAGGGCGGCTTATCGTGCTTCCCGAGCTAATATTTGTAGACACGTCAGAGCCAAAGCCCTCCCTGATATCGTCGCGGAGTTACAGACGTGCTCAGGAGAGTATGACGTATATACGGAGTTCAAAAACTATTGTTTGGTCACTTTATGGATTTCCACACGGATTAAGTTGTAATGCACACGTCCATGTAGTTTTATCCATGAGATACGTAGACCGGGGCCTCGGATGATGAGTGTTGGTTCCATATAAGAGAGCACGATATCAGGTTCTCCATCGTGAGTACGCTATCTGTACTAGTCTACGCTTTGGCCCGACGTCATTTGATATTACTACAGACCACGACATACCAGAGTTGGGCGTGTATCAGACATATTTGAATCATGAGGGTCGCATCACTAGAGCTCGCCTGCATCATCTTTTTGTCGAGGGTAGATTTAGTGAGTCACCGGCTGATACGCTCAAGGTGGCGAAGATCTTGGTTCTTTATTTTCTACTTGTCGGTCTAAATCAGTGGATAACATCAGTGGATCGGTGGGTTTGGGTCCTAGTCAAGGACACCTTGCAGTGGGAGAGCTTCCGATGGGAGAATATACTTATCAGATCTTGATGCACTATTTACTTATCTTGATGATTTCTTTGATCTTGATGCACTATATAGGGGCACACCCGGGGTGAGTAGGGCCAGTCAGGGGTCGAGCATGGGCACCCGAGGTACGAGTAGGGGCACATGGGTTGTGAGCTGGGGCACTCAGGGTGCGAGTCGGGGCACCCGTGGTATGGGTGGAGACATGGATGTCACTGGCACATCCATACAGAGGCCTCAGAAGAAGCTTAGGACAGATCCGCCAGCCCGCCAGGATGATGATCCTAGTATCCGATAATGTGCACCAGGCAGTCATTCCGGGCACTGCCAGATGATATCCTAGCCCATCATGCCGATCATTATAAGAAGCAGTATGATACTGGGCTGCAGGCGGATGAGGAGGATGGCATCGGGGCCTCGTTGAGGACATTGATAGAGCAGCGTATTGGACGTCTAGAGGCTTATGGAGGATCATATCACTAGGATAGGGAGGCGTGTTGACGAGCACATAACTCGCTTGGGGGAGCGCCTGGCTTGGTTTGGTGACCACATTACACGGTTGGAGACAACGTGTTGACGAGCACGTTGTTGGATTGGGGCGGCATTTTGATGAGGTTGACGAGCACCTTACTCAGTTTGGTGATTGTGTGACCGAGGAGCTTGGTCAGGTACCGCAACTTACTCAGTCTGAGATTAACCACCAGTTCCCATTCATGGGCCAGTACGAGGAGTTCATGCACGCTAGTCAGGCCACACCAGTCAAACCACCGCCAGTCAGGTCGGTTTACGTGCCCTTGATACCAGTCCTATTCTGCCTCCTCCCCCCGCTGTGATTACCATTCCAGCTCCCCCGCTGCGACTACCACAATTGCTATTCAACAGCGGCCTGTTCGAGATAAGCAGCCATCTCATTATCTTATCAGCCCGTTCAAGCCCACAGACATGGGGAAGAGAGAAACTACGATGGATGAGTATCGTAATTTTTTGGCTTCGAAATAGGAGTGAGTAACATGTTTAAACAAGTCAATTTCAAACATTTTATTTTCTTTTATGTTAATTAACTAAATGCAATTGAATGGCATGACATGACGAATGTGGGATTAATGTATACCGTTGGGCCTACTTTCTTTCGGGAGCTTGAGAATGTTACTGGGGAGCTGGAAAATGATGTAAGTAAAATACATCAGACTGTTGGTGCTTTATTTATTCTATTTACTGATTTGCAATTTTTTTTTTCAGATTTTGATGGTGTGCAATTTTGAGCACCATTTTGTTGCCGCCGGTTGGATCATCATGGAGGGGCGATACATCTGCATGATACTATACGTTATAGGTATACACCTGAGATTAGTGCCTCGAGGATCAAAGAGACACGACCACTACATCACATCCTCCCCGCATCACTGCAGCACGCAGGCTTCTATAGTCTGGACAGACTATTCGTCCCGAGTGGGAGATGATCGAGCCCCGCCAAAGGATTGTTATGAGCGCCGATAGCGTCGATTTGCGGGCCATTGGCGCTTGTCCGATTGAGCCCATGATCGCCCGAAAAATTCACAAGCGCAGTTGTTCATAAGAGAATTGACAAGATTCGCCACATGATTGCATTTTCGATATTTAAGTATAGTATGGATAGTAGTACACTAATTGTAGAGGATTAGTATATGTACAATAATTATTTGTATATATTTTGCAAAGTTGTAAAGCAATCAAGATAAGGTATAAATAAGTGTTGCAAAGTTAACAAGTCCTAATATTGTATAACATGTTATAATAATCTATAACATGTTATATACGTTATATAATATAACGTGTTATATTTATAACACATTATATAATATAACGTGTTATGCCTTAACACGTTATAATATAATGTGTTATATTTATAAACGCGTTATATATTATAATGTGTTATGCGTTAACACGTTATAATATAACGTGTTATATTTATAACACGTTATATATTATAACGTGTTATGCATTAACACATTATAATATATAACGTGTTATATTACATGTTATGATACATAACGTGTTATATAGTTAACATGTTATATATTATAACATGATATATCAAAACACGTTATAATATATAACGTGTTAACTATATAACATGATATAATATATAACATGTTACGATCACGCTATATATTATAACATGTCATAGTATAACACGTTATAAATTGAACATACAAAAAAAATATGGGCAACATAAGAAAAAATAATGTGACAGAAATTACAACACGTTCTAATAAGACATACAACTAACATCTCTTCTAATTTTCATCATCCAGGCGTCTGGGACATTTTCTACGAGTATAATCAGTAGATCAACATATTCCGTATTTTTTTACTACTTAACCTTCCTAGGAAGTACCCGGTTGTATTATCGAGGCGCTACCGCCTTCTTGAGCGGAATCAACATACTACATTTAACAAAATTGTGGCCAGCAATCCCACATCTTGAGCATACTTGTCTCTTACGTGAACAGTTGCTCGATGACTCAACGATGGATTGTACTCTATTTTGTGTTGGTCGTCCGGCTTGTCAAGGATCATTTGGGGGATTGCATTCTGATTCTCTCACGTCTTCAGGTAAAACCCACTCACCTGGGTCAGGATCTGGTAGCACTTCACCCGCCCACATTTGTTTAAGATTTTCAGTTTTATAATAATGTGCAATAAATGAATAAATATTGAGGTTCTCCTTCCTAATTGTTGCAGATGCATGAGAGCAAGGCATCAACTCATATTCAAACTCTCTACAACTGCATGTTCTTAGAGACAAGTTGACTAAATAATTCTTCGTTCCATCCTACAACTGCATGAGAGCAAGGCATCAACTTCACACTGCTAAGACATTAGATATCCATCCTACGACCTGCCTCGACTACAATACCTAATCTTTTGGTTGTCTCTTGTGTTAACTCTTCAACTTTTTCATTAGTAGCAGTGCATCGCTCGAAAAACCATTTTTCTATAATAGTTTGTGCGCACTCATGCACTGAACAAACCGACAACTTTCTGGCCCATAATAATCGACTATCAAAGCTCTCGACCGAGTTGGATGTCATGAACCCATATCGCCGGACGCGACAGTTACATAGAGACCATCTTTCCTCCTCTGCATGTTCTAATTTCTTAAACGCACCATTCTCACTAGCAACATTGATGCTTGCAAGATATTTTTCATAGTCTTCCTGGCGGTAAGAATATGCTGCATTTATGAACATTCTTTATATGCCGACCGCATTTGACGAGCCAAATTCTTTTGCAAATGATAAGTGCAAAGACCATGCACTGCTTCTGGATACACTGCTTTTATTGCATTAGTGATACTCTTATGCTGATAAGAGACAATCAAAAGATCACGGAAGCAAGCATAAACTTCTCACAACTGTCACAAAAACCATGTCCATGACTCGCCATTCTCAACATCACCAATCCCAACTGCGAGGGGGAATATTTGTTCATTACCATCGTTTGTTACGGCAACAAACAATATTCCCCGATACTTGCCTTTAAGGTGTGTTCCATCAATAACAAAAACAGTCCTGCCATGGTTTAGGAATCCAGTAATCGATGCATGCAAAGCAAAAAACACATACTGAAATCTATTAGCATGATCTACCTTCTTCCACCTTGCTATAGATCCAGGATTTGTCAAAGCCACCATGTATGTGTAAGACGGAAGCATATTGAATGATTTGTTGTTATCTCCAAATATCAATAAAAAAGCATGATACTTTGCACTTAATGCAACATTATAACTCACTTTTAGTCCATGTCGAGATTCCAACTCTACCATCACATCTCTTGGAACGAGACTAGAATGCTCCACTAGCAATCTAGATGCAAAATAGTGACCGATTACTTTAGAATGCACCCGTGTAGATGCATTTTCATTCACATTCACCCCACATCCCATGTGCTTGTCAAATTTTCCTACTCTCCACATATCATTTTTTCCATATCCACGCATTCTAAAAGGGCAACGTTCATAACTGCAAATCACATTATAACGAGACCTATCTGAGCGTTCAACTCAGTACTCAACTTGATTTTCAAGGTGATACATTCCAACAACCATCTCCAAATCAGCTTTGCTCATGTATGTTCCACCTTACCGCAGTGTACCACCTGATGCTTCCAATCTGCCAGGTTCATCACGCTGGGGTGACACGTGTGATAGTGCAACTGGAATTACCCAACCTCATGATGCATGAGTTGCTGTTGTTTCCCTATTGTAATCCCATTTAGTATCCTCAACCCAGACATTTGTGTGGATATTTGGAATTTGACTTTGATTCTATGTTGATACGGTGTTGTTTTGAACAACTATTTCTTCAATTGGAGTCTTTGCAAATATTTCTCTTCATCTACGTCTCCACTCACAAATTTCTTCAAAATCAGCACGTTGGTGGACATCTTAAGAATGATTATTACCCTTATCATCACCACCACCATCGCCAACAGTGGTGACATTATCATCTGCAAGATGATTATTACCTCATCATTAGTAGTAACATTATTATCGCCCTCCTAATCTGTTTCTATAAATCTTGATCTATCTTCACTCAAAAACAACCGAAATCAGGATAACAATCATATATACTGTTGGGGACTGCGCCCTCTATAGATTGATCAATATTAGGTTCTGGACATCTTTCTCTGTGTTGTGAGCTTGGGCCGGGTTGGTCAATATTCGGTGTATGGGTAGAAGGGACACAATAGGGTTGGAACCCAAGCTGATTCTGCATGACAGGGATTGAGTATTATATATTGTTGCAAGGTCCAGCCGGGAACATTTGGCTACAGAATATATTTTGTGAAGCCATTAGCTGCATAAAACCTCCCCGCACCTTGCTCATTCCCAACTTGATTACCCCAGACTGACTACCCACCACATCATGCGAGGTTGTCTCAATATTTTTTCTTTTTACAGTAACGAAAACAACGGGTAAATTGGTGTTTCCAAAAGCACGATCAATGTCACGATCATTTTTCAGCTTTAACTTTCCAATCTTATTCCCGGGAATATCCACAAAAAAGTATATTACATAGTCGTATATGGTCCTATCAACTTCAACAACTCCATAGATCTCGTCCAATAAATCATCATAATGAATTTTACCCGGGTCGACACATATAACCTATTCTTCACTATTTTTATATTCCAAATCATCCCAATGTTCCCCAAATCGAACAACAATATATCGAAAATTCATCTGTGTAAAATATCACGTTATATAAATTAAAATTTAAGGAGATAACACATTTTTATACATCACCTTATATACATATACATATATAACGTTATATGTCACATTATGTATGATATCGATAAATATGTATAACACGTTATATAGTATATAACGTGATACTATATAACACGTTATATAGTATCACGTTATATAACATGTTATAAAGTATCACGTTATATACTATGTAACTTGATATTTAACGTGATATATATATAACACGTTATATACTATATAACGTGTTATACATATCACGTTATATAATATAACGTGTTATATGTCACATTATATATTATATAAAGTGTTATATATATGACGTTATATACACGTTATATAGCATATAACGTGACACGTATATCATGAATCTAAATTTGAATCTAAGACTGTGTAATCTTAAATCTGAAACTTAGAAGTGGAAATTTTCACAAACTAAGAAGAAATGAAATCTTAAATCTAAAACTTTTGTCTACATAAATAACAACATGAACTAATATAAGCAATTTAACAAATAAGCTACATTACCTTGATTTTATTGTCTTCGACTAGTTTACGGGTGGGTGGAAGAAGATAGTGTGAGGAAGAAAAGAACTAGAGAGAGAATAAAATGGGGTGGGTGGAAGAAGAAAGAGAGAGAAGATAAGGTTAGATCTATTTTTAATGACATGAAACTACTTTTAACGGTAAATTGGTAAAAGACTACCAAAAGTGGGTAGAAAAGATAGTTTGTTATCTTGTAGGTCAAAAAAGAGTTTGACTTATTCAATGTGGGTAATTTCCACAATTTCCTCTATAATAATTACCTGTATAAATGCTTGGTAACCTTTCAATATATCCAATATAATAGCCTCACTGAGTGACCTATGACAAAGTACACATCAGAAGGCACATATTGTGCATATGCTTATATCCTACCTGATCACCATCATCCACTACCTCATCAGTCAAAGTGGCAACAACAAAAAACAACTCCCAACAGACCCTCAATTGCCAAACTGATTGCAACCAAGTCAGTAGTATTCTATGCATCAGTGTCTAAATTTGAACCAACCCAGAAAGTGAAGATCAACTAATTAAAAACCACAAATCCAGAAAGTGAAGATAAACAAAAAACCACCGAACCAGAAAGTAAATTTTGATACTTGACAGGATTTAAGCTCCACTCATCATCAAAAACTGTCATTTTCACAGTTACATTACTTGATAAATAAAAACTATCATTCACAATTACATGCTCGGTTCGACGAAAGCTCATGTGAGTTCGATTTGATTCGATAATCAAACCAATCTCAAACACAATTTTTGAAGATCTATATTTACAATTCAAAGAAGTATGAGCAATACTATGCTTGGATCGACTCAACTAGTTACACCCCTAGCACGATCCTTTTCCTCTTTCACACTCTTAATTTCCTCCACATTTGTTTTAATTCCCTTTCTTCCCATTCCTTTATGTCTTACTTTTCTTATTCTCATTCCCAGTATCAAGCTTCTGATTTTTATCCAAACTTAGGTTTTTTGAAGGCAAAATATTTTTAATCTCACCCAACGCTACACCATTAGCTCTCTTTTTCTTCATCTTCTGGAGTGGGTCGACTCATCACAGGTTACAGAGCGGGTTGGGTCGACCCCTTTAAAATATAAAGTTATTATTGCAAGTTTTTTTTATCTTGAATTTTATATTATTAGCATATTATTTGTAGAAGGTATCATTTTCAATATATATATATATATACACTGTAGATATAATATGAAATGTATAAGAATTATAGTATCATATGTAATATTTTTGTGAATCATATATTAGACATAGTATAAAAATAAAAATGCAATGCAGGGTTAGGCGGGTACCCATGGGGCATAGATGATATCATGACCTGACCCGACCAACCATGTCGGTGTTTACGTGTGAGGCCCCGATTTTTGAACCGTAGACAACACGATTACATATATTTTTTTTCGATATAATATTTTAAGATTCTATTTATTCTTATATTCATTTTCTTTATTTGGCATAACACATTTTGTTATTGGAATTAGTGTCAATTGATTTATTATCTAAAACCAATATAATACTATTTGAATTATGCTTCAAATTCAATGTATAATCTGTTTTCATCTTAGTTTAGTAAAAAGTATTATTTAAAAATCTATTCTTTAGTATTTGAAGAATAAAACTCCGTCGCCATATTTTTAAATAATGATGACACTTGTATTTAATAATTTTCATCAAGAAACTATTGCACAATAAATCAAAAGGATTTCTATTTTGATACACTTAGTATTATTGTGCAAAATTACTAAAGTTTTTGTTTAAACAAAACTACTTCTCAATTTTTGAGATTTTGAAATAAAAATACAATTTAAAAATATTATATATGATAAACTCAATATCTAATTATCTATACTCAAAATCTACTATCTTGGTTTATCAAACTTGTATTATAAAATTTTAAAATTCTAAGCATAAAATATAGTATTTCTTGAAACTATTTCGAACAAATGTGATTTTGTGCATAAGAGCAAACATTTCATCTTTATGATCTTTGAAAATTATCTACTACTGAATTAGTATTTTAAAAATACAATACATTTGTTTTGAAATCTCATTTAGTAAAATTTCTGTTTTCCAAACAATAGTACTTGAGGTTTATTTATTAAAAATCCAACTTTTATATTGAATAGCAAGTGAATCATACTTGATTTTGTTAAATCACACAACTTAATTTAACTAGTAGATATATCACTTATATTTAGAATAATTTTATTTTATGTGGTATGTAATAACGCATAATTGCACTTGTTTTACGGTTGCCAGTTTCTTTCAACTTTTAACGCGATTAGTTAACCGGTTGGATTTCTTTTCTTAACAACTAACTAGTAAACTTCTTGTAGCATAATATATTTATTTTGATTTTATAGATTTTGAAATTTAATATTTACATATACTTATATATATTAATAATATTTAAATTGCTTGGTTGATATTTTTGACTAGTGTTATTGGTTCTAATTTTATTTAGTACCTTAGATGATAAGTGATGATAAGCTTATAACTTAGAAGATTTATTTCATTAGTGATATATATATATATATATATATATAGATTATAAAATAAGGAGCTTTATTTGGAATAAGTGATTGTGGGATTGGCAAGTGATTTTTTTTGGAATTGATAATTAGTACCAATATCACCATTTGAGACAAAAAAAAAGGAAATAGGTGAGGAGGGATAGAGTGGATGGTCATGATGGGACAAATAAGACGAATTTGTCTTTCTCCAACACAAGCTTGTAAACTTGCACAAGACACAACCAAACCCATTTCCCCATGACCCTTGACCCATACAATCATGTAGTAGACCTATACTAACATGCAAGAATCAAGGGTGAAATTATACACAATAGATGAGGCGAGAGAACGTCCCGGACGTCCGGAGCAGAACGTAGAGGAAAAAAAAAGTAATTTCCCCAACGCGGTTGATTCGATAGGGGCTAAGAAGAATTGATTATCCATAAGTTAGTCAAGCAAGTAATCTCTTTAGTTGTTTTCACGTCGATTTGGGTTTAGATTATTGTTATGTATGTGATTATGATGATCTCAATGCTAGTCCCCTTACCATGTTTTACTATGTTATGTATGTGATTTTCATCATTCCTATTGTCTTATCATGTTTGACTATAAGGTTGTCACCTTAAATGTTATAAAATTTCATGTACTGGGTTTGCCGCCAACTATGTAGTTTGAGTGTATGCTTTTCCTTTTAGTTGAATGTATGTATTTTCCTAAGTGACTGAATGTTGGGTTAAACAAATTGGATATATGTTTTTACCTAACTAACTGAATGTTGAGTTTCTCACAACTAATTGGATATTAAGTTTTCCCACTAACTAACTGAATGCATGCTTTCTCCTAAATAATTTTGAATAGCTTCCCTTAATTAGTTGAATGTAGAGTTTTCCCTAACTAGTTGAATGAGTAATTGAATTTCAATGTAGGGTTTTCCCCTAATATATTGAACGTAAAGTTTTCCTGATTAGTTGAACATATGATTTATCCGTGATTAATATAATGTAGGATTTTCAAGATTAGTTGAACATAGGGTTCATCCCTAGTTAACTAAATGTACTTTTCTCCAACTAATTGAATAGATGGTTTTTCCCTAACTAGTTGATTATGTAGGGTATTCCCCTAACTAACTGAATGTGTGACTTTTCTACAAAGAGGTTAAATAATTGAATGTAGTGTTTTCCCTTATCTAGCCAAATGTATGGATTTTTCCTAAATATGTTTGACTAATTAAATGTAGGGTTATCCTTAATTAATTGGATATAGGGTTTCCCACTAACTAATTGGATATAGGGTTTTCCCCCTAACTAACAGAATGTAGGGCTTTTCCCTAAATAAGTTGAATCATTGAATATAGGTTTTCCTTTAATTAGTTGAATGGAAGGTTTTGTTTCTCGAATTGTTACAGCTAATGTGATTAGTTATTATCATATCTGCTTACGTTTATTCTCGTATTTAATGATACATTGCATCACTTAGGTTCATGAATCATGTTAGTGTATATTCATAGCATTTCATGAGTATCCCATATTAAGTAAAGTCAAGTTTAAGATTTAGAATTAATAATGTTTTTCAAAGAAATGGGTGCACATTGTTCTATGATGCTGGAGTGAGTGGGAAATGGATGCGGGGGACTGGCATTCCGACAAAGTGCCGATTGCGGCTAATATTAATGTTCAAGGAAAATGGCCTTCGGGCAAAATGAAAGAAAATGGGCCTTCGGGCAAAATGTTCATCGGGTTCCAAATAACAAGGCCCACTACGATTCTGATTAGAACAATGTGTCACCAAGAGAGCTCGCGTCCTAAGAATGTTATATGAAAAATAAAGTCAATGATTTGTTAGTATGTGTACGAAAGGTTTTCAAGTAAAGAAAACGTAAAGTCTTTTTAAGTTATAAAAGTTAAGATATTGCATTAGGCATGCATTCATGTCGGCACCCTAGACCTTGCCGCCTTCTCAATGGGGAACACTAATATCGCCGGTTTATGCCTTGGCATCACGGTATATATCATTTTAAAAAATCTTAAAAACATATCTTATATTAATATATTTTTATTAGTTTGGAAAATCCCAACACATACTTAAGACATGATTAAACTTGCTAGCTAGATTATTAGATATTTTCATAATTTATTTGAGTTGTGACATAAATGGTTTCGTTTTTCTCGACGTCAAAAATATATTTTTGGTAGGGATCGACCGCCTTGATCGGTGGCGGGATTCTCATTAAAGAGTTCATATATATATATATATATATATATATAGGTATATGATCAAATGTGGCAGGGGGCTTATCATGTGGCAGTGTGGACCAATCTAAGCCATTAATCTGACAAATCCTAAGGCCCAATATTTTTCGTTTTTTTTATATTTAATTTTGCCTAATTAAGGGCACAAAGGTCATATTATCCACAAAAGAATTCGGCAGTTATGGTAACCCCCCTTTTTTGGGATTTCAATTAATCAATTATTGCCTTTCATTCAAAAATCTGTTTGAGCAAAATCAAAACTCCCTTCGCTGGTTTCTTTCTCTTGTTCTTACTCTCCGACGGCCGGTTAATTTTTACTCAGTTTCGAAGGTTCACCTGTTATTTTCGACAATAACACACTCGCCGTTCAAATAGTTGGTAAAGGTAAGTGGTTGGTTTCATTTTATTTCAGTTTTTGGTTGGAGAGTTTGGTAGTAAGGGGTTTAACCTTAAATGTTTTTTCATTTTTTGTTGAACCATGCTATTGTAAATTTTTTATTTTTGAAGTAATTTGCAGTAAGAATAGTAGGCATTTTTTGTTTCTTTTTATTTTATTTTGAAGTATCTAGGGTTTTGATTTTTGATTTATACAAGCGATTTTATTGGGTTTTGTTTTTTGTTTCTGGAGATATTTTTGTGCGAAATAATACATATCTGGTGGAGATGTTTTGGTATAAAAGTTGATAAAAATGATGTATGTTTAGCTAATGGTTTGTGTAATTTTTATGTTATTGATATGGATGGCATAAGGTGAGATACAGAGTGGAAGTTACGAGTGTAACGTGCGTGTATGTGGTTTGTTTTGCAGATTTGTTAAATTTTTTATGTTTTATGAAACTGGGTTTTGGTGAAATGTGTCTGTATAACTTGCTCTTTTTTGGTGACTCATTTCATTTGTGTTTTGGTGTACTTTTTACTTAAGAATGATGTAGTTTTTCTTACTTTTTGGTGTATAGTTAAATCTATTGTGGTGTTGGGTTAACCCCTGCATTAAAAAAAATAAAAGAGCCATGGATATATGTGTTGGTACATATTTAGCATTGTTATTGCATCATGAATATGTGCTTTGATGCATTGATAAGTTAGCTCATGTGTATATATTGTCCATGAAATGCATAATCACAAATAGTGTTTAAATAATATTATTTTAGTATACAAATAAGGTTCATACAGTACACGGTTAGTTTTTGTTTGGTATTTTTTTATACATGGTGCTTGAGTTCTGCCTTCTTAATATTGTTCATATTCTCAATACCAGGTTAATAATTTTTAATGGCAAGAGGAAACAGGAAAAGACCTGCATCCCCAGGACCGAGTGAGGGTGCACGTAATGTTAACAAGAGGTCCAAGACTGCCGAATCTGCCTTGAAATATGCGATGCCCAAGTTGAGGACAAGATCCATGCCAACAGTTCTATCGAACGCATCGGGTCGTCTCAACAATTTTCAGACGAGAGCTGTAATTGAAATGGCTTGGAAGCTTATTGGGGTTAACGGTCGAAGAATTACCGGGGAGATTTATTTATTGGCTGGTAGAAAATTTTAACTCTCTCAGATGTGAGTTAATGCTACCGAATGGGTGGTCTATTCGTGTTGGCGAGAAGGATGTGGAGCTAGTATTGGGGTTTCCGAGAGGTGGAAAAAGAGTCTAGAAAAAAATGAAGTCCGAAACATGCTAAGTATACGAGGATTGGCAGTCCTAATTTGAGGCTAATAAAGATGGATCATACACCATTACGGCCTCAGAGGTTTATGGAAATATGTTGGAGGATGTTGAGAGGGGTACATGGTTCAAGAGGAATTTTATAGCTCTCGTAGATGGATAGATCATTGGGAATATACAGGGTGGATACATTAAAGCACTTGTTATGAAATGCTTGGAGAACATTGACGATATCCAGAAAATGAATTGGTGCGAGCACACTATGATGACATTGATAGAAAGCCAAGAGAAATTGACGACAACAAACAAGAAGAGTTTCAACGGCCCGTTGCTTTTTTTTTTTAATTGTAAGTATTGTCCAATTTATTTGACTGTAATATTATTATCTTATAATAACATCATTTTATTTGTATTAAAGGGGTTCTATATGGATAGAGTTGTAATATCTATTCGTTCTGTCCCGAGGGTGGTTCAGTGTGTTCGGTCGTTGACAACTGAATGCATTCGGGATAGGAATGCTGTTGAGATGAAACGTGGACGTTATGGACAAGGTTTCATTGATTGCGCAATTGACGAGGCCGAACCTTCTGGATCGCGAAATGATCAGCCTGCGCCAGCTTCAATGAATGTTGGTGGTATGCGGCACACCGATGCGTAATGATCACCGGCTGGCTGAGTGCAACATTTAGTGCTGGGGGTGTGAAGGTTCTAATTTTTTATATTTAATATACTTTTGAGTCAGGGATGATTTTTATTTGTTAGTTTCAGTGTTGATACATTGTTAGTTATAAAATAGAGTAACATAGATATGTTTTGGCATAATGTAAGCAACACGGATGCATAATGTTAGTTATTGGATGGTGTAATGTTAATTAGAGAATGATATATTAGTCATAAGATATGATTTAATGTTTAGTTACAAAATGGTATACCATTAGTTATAGACAAATGTTCAGTTAGTTATAAGTTGGTACAATGTTAGTTCTCATTCATATATGGTGAATAATTTATATTCCTATATACAACTTGACAACTATTTGTACATCAAGATTCAGTTAAATGAGCATGAAAAAGTGTTATAGTGTGTATTACAATTCTTGCTTGTGGACAACTGTCTTTTTTGATATTATTTTGGTGCAGGGTTACGTTGGCAATCTTTTTGCCCAAGCTGGCGTCGGTAGCCACCAACTTAATGGACATTATTGTAATGTTGAATAATGCTCCTCGAGAGTTGGCTTCGAATGCTGGTTTTTGGAAGATCGAGGATGTGACTAGGACGTTCATATGCTTTTCTGGGGAGAGATCTAGGGAAGACACCGTTGTTGGAGCAACCATTGGTAGTGAAACTCAATAGATTAATGCTTTTTGGAGTAACCCCAAAAATATAGCTACACTGGAGAAGGTTGAACAGGCTATTTTTCAGTGGGAGGAGTTCAAGAAAAGTTCTCATGATATCCCCAACTTTAGTATTGGTTTGACGCCGGAAGCAAACATTGCGAATTGGGATGAAGTTTTGGAGACATCGCGTAAATACTCCAAGGAGAACCCAGTTGAGGAACAGGCAATGGCTGAGGGTGTAAGTTTCATTTCTCTTTTTTTTTTTTTGTATGTAGCATTTTCTTTTTGTTATACCTTTTTTTTCAATTTTTATGGGTTTTGCAGGGGATGGTGGGTGTGGGTGAAGGTGATGGTGGGTTGGTTGCTGGGGACGGGCATGATGGGATTGGTGGAGGGACCGGCCTTGATGCGGTGGGGACCGAGAAGCCGGCTGAAGCGGTGGGGAGCGAGCAGACTGCTGCAGCAGTTTACACGTGGAAGAGTACGAGAAAGCTGTGAAAAACTATGATGTTGACGTCTCCCTTCCGGGCTAGACAAGTCGACTTTACCAGAAGATGAACAAGATTTATAGCGTTGTTGCCAATTGGGTCTTTGATAATGTTGGGGCTAAAAGGTTACGTGTTTTTATGTGTGTTTTTCAATTAGCCTCTTTATAAATTCCATTTTCATTAGTTCGTTATTAAAGTTTTTTGTTCAATGTGTATAGAACCGAGGTTCATTTTAGGATGGGAGATATGGTTCTTATGAGAAAAGATTTGGAGACAATGAGGCCGGGAGTACATATCTCGTGAATGTTATTGACGTGGGCGAAACTGTTGAATGAGATGGAGGAAGTGAGGGATGCTAATTCCCCTCCGAGTTTTTTGACGAATATGGTGACGGTATATGTCCATTTTTTTAATTTAGGGTGTTAACAATTAGTTCAATAGCCTGCAGTTATTAATAGGTGTGCATGGTTTTGAATACCATGATGCATATTTACTTATATTATGGTGTAATATTAGATGTGTTATTATATATTGTTATTGATTAACTGGTGCACATTCAATAGTAGGGGGGGTGCACAGTTGTGATGCAAAATTACTTATATTTTGGTGTAAATTTACTTATATCATGTCGTAATATTAGTTGTCTTATGGTATACTGTTAGTGATTAACTGGTGCACAATCAACAGTAGGGGGTGCACAGTTATGTGATGCATTTTTACTTATATTTTGGTGCATATTTACTTATATCATGGTGCACATTTATATGTTACAAAGTGTTTTTGTTTTTCACATTCAGGGGACAATGGGTAAAGTGATAGGCATCACATAATGATTTGAATTTTTTTGCTATGCAGTTGTACCCTGTTGTGTCACCTGCTGATGATTTTTCAGATGAAAGGGTTTTGGCATTATTTTCGGAGGCTTTTGATTTGAAATTTGTGGACCCAACAACGGCTAATTTGTAGGCTATTGAAATGGTATAAGTTTTTAGAAGCTTATGAGTTGTTTTTAATGTTTTATTAATGATTGTATATATGTGGAATCCTTTTCAGTTCTTCTTCCTGATTTTAAAGAGCGAGCATATTTTCGTGATATGCATCAACATAAAGAAGAAGCATTGTCACATTTTGGACAACTCTTCAGTTGGTGGTACAGGTTGCGACAAGTACGAACAAGTGCCGGAGAAACTGGTAATTTGTAGCTTTTATGTTTTTGACCAGTTATTGTTTATTTACTTGTGGATATGAAATGATGCAACTTAGCTATAGGTTGGTATACAATTAGACAATAATTGGTATACAGATAGTTATTATGTGATGCACAAATGCTTTTGTTGCACCTTGTTTTTTTGGTTTGAATGGCTTGATGTTAACATCATTGTTCTCTCGATATTTGCAAGCACGTAGGTGTTATCAGACAGTGCGTAATGTTGAAAAATATTCCCCAACAAGACTTTCCATGTCGGGGAGGGTTGCGCAAAACAAAGTCAATTGTGGGGTCTATGTCATGCGTCATATGAAGACCTACAGGGGGGGCCATTGAAGAAATGAGATTGTGGATTTGACAAGGCTGATGCCGCTGAATTTGCACGACTGAGGACGTTATATTGCCATGCAATTCTAATGCATAACCTGAACCAAGAGAAAGGCAGGGTTCTTGGGTTGGCTAAAAAAATTTGTCAGTGGCAAGTAGATTTATATGGATATTTGGTTTGTTTTTTTAGATGGGGTGTTCTGAGTACGTTTTAGCGTAGTATATTAGACTAGACTATGGTATTTCAGTGCTAATTTGACAACATTGGTGACTTATTACAAATGAACTAATGCAAATATATTTTCTATGTTTTAACATGTGACTTTTTTTATGTTGTATAGTTAGTGAATAAATAGTGCATAGTTAATAGCATTGTGATACATGTTTATTACATTTTGGTATATACATGTTAGAATGAAGTTTTTTGTATTATTTACAGGTGTTAATGAATTTTTTTAGTGCATATTTTATAAGCACTATGTGCACTGTTATTACTAACATTATGCTTGTTTTTGGATTTCAATGCAATCGTTTAAAAAATTGAAATTCAATTTATTTTTGAATGTACAATTAACGATGAAGTGGTAAACATTTAGTAGTAATTTGGCACACATATAGTGTTGAATTTGAGAATGGTACTAAAATACCAAAAAACTGAAGGCAAGACAAGTTGGCGCATAATAAATGATGAAGTTGTGTATATTTAATAGTAACTAGGCACACATATAGCAATTATTTAGTTATACAGACATAAAAATGATGCACATTTAGAATGGAAATGATATATAACTAGACAATAAATGACATACAATTAGCATAAGACAAATGTTTGATCTGAGTATTTGCAAAGTATAATATTGAAAATGCATGAAAAGGGGTTTTCTCATTATGTAGGTTGTTCGGTACATGTACGGCTGTTGTGTGATGCAATTTTGCCACACGTGCCACACTTTCTCTTTAGTTTGGTGCTTGCACGGATTGCCTTTCCTTCTGACTCTGTATCCTGCTTTTAATCCGGCTCCTGCTGCCCTTGTTACGTGCTTGTTGTGGTGGCAATACTGAGATGTTCATTTCAGAACTAGAGCCGCAATAAGTCTCAAATAGTGCATCATTGCCACCGACATGTCGCTCCTCTTATTCGTGAGCTAATATGTATTTGTATTCAGATAATAAGCGTGCTAAGTCAGCCAATTTTTCCACTTTACCGTTTGCAAGTTGTACGCAGTTGTGGAAGGTTGACCACAATTCATTTAGTGTTGTGGCTGCTTCTTGACCACCGTTGAATTTGTATAGTTGACCGCTTGTTATTGATAGATGTATGGATGCTAGTCTCATCCATCGATTGGGTACGTATTTCTTGGGAATTTCGTTGAGTTCCTTGAATACATTGAATATGTGCTGACACAAAATACCGTGCATTTTGAACATTTTGCAGTTACACACCGCGCTTGTTTCTTCCTTGCAGTACAATACATTGAAAATAGCATCATATCTGTCCTTTATTGAGTAGGAACAACTGCTACCTGACCTGGTTACCATATGCAATGAACATTTATAACACGTGGTTGCAATCTCTAGGCTTATTTTTTTAAAATAGCATGTGTGTACAATGTTGATGCAGGCTTTTCAATATCCAATGGTGTCTTGCACTCTGGAATAAGGGTGTCACTGTCATTGTTTAGTTTGTGTACTGCGTGTTGTTGCGATTCCATTGCTCTGTCAAAGTGCATGAAGAAATCTACCAAATTGACTTGTGGATTTGTAAAACCGCCAAACCAACTGTTCGTGCTTTCGAGGCATCGTGATGTAGTTCGCATCAAACCCCCATGGGAACATCTCGAAAATAGCAGGATCTAGCTCTCTCTCGATTTCAAACATTTTAGTAAACCATGGATGGTTTTCTAGATTAAAATTTGTCATCACTGATTGCCATAATTTTTCAAATTCATCTGGTTCAATTTTTTCATCCTAAACCACGGAGTTAAGACAACGTAAGAATTCTTCATTCTTGAACAATGTATGTCCGACTTTGGTGCTAACCTTTTCCATAATGTGCCATATGCATAAGCGGTGTCTTGCGGTCTTAAAAACTACGAAATGCGTTTTTCATCGTCGGATCTTGATCGGTCACAATGTAGTACGACTCTTTGCGCATAGTTTCCATAAATTTTCGAATAACCATAAATAGGATTTCTCATCCTTCTTCAATAGCAATCCACTAGCAAACGTAACACAACGACAATGGTTGTCAATCCCCGTGAATGGTGCAAAAACCATTTTGTACCGAGTACAAGGAAGGTTGGCGGCATCAATGTTATAGTAAATGTATACCATATTATATATGTTTATACACCAATGTTGTTCTATCTATTCTATGCAATCCTAAATTTCAGAGTACAATATATCAATATTTTTATACCTAAATAAGCATCAAGGCATAAACATTAAAACATGCACTATTATAAGCTTATTTGTGCACAATCATAAACATATGTATACACCACAATAGATGTCAGAGTGCAACAACATTAATGTATACATGACCAAATTTACACTAATTGTGCTTTATGTATACATTATATATACACTAGACAAATACTATATGTGCATTATATATTTATCTATATGCACTAGACAAATATTATATTTGTTAACACATATACATTGAATTACAGCATTGCTTCAGTAGCGTATACCAAATGATTTATATATGTACACATATAGTGATCTATATACGCCACATTTACTTCCCAACTAACCTGTTTGTGTTGTAAGTGGCATCGAATGAAATCATGTCCCCAAACATTGCATAATTTCGCACCGAAATATGGCCTGCCCAGAAAAGTCTCGTTAGTTGGTCATGTTCGTCCACGTCATAACTGAAGGCCATTCCTGGACACGTCTACTTTTTTTCTCAAGAATCTGTTGATTATTAATTGTGCGTCTGCACCTCGTATGTAAGCCTTCAAATCTCTTTTGAAATTCTTGAAATCAATTGGTAATGCACCGCTTGCTGATGAGTGCAAAATATACGTGCATTTTGGGGATTAAACTAATATATAATTGATGCATTTGCACGCATATTTACTATGTTTTTACTTAGTTTCCTTTAAAGGGCATGATACTGCGTTTTCTTATAATTCTTGCAAGAAACGGAGCTTAAAATGAAGAAATGTCAGTTGGGATGCCCGGATAAGATTGCCAAATGCAAAGACAAGATCAAAAAGATGGAAAAAGTGAACAAAAGCACTTCACACGACCGTGTGGAGTGGTGGTGTGAAAATCACATGGTTGTGTGAAGAAGGAAAGAAAACAGGGGACGGAGCAGGTCCACACGGTCGGACCGTATAAAGTCACACGGTCGTGTGGACAAGGTCACTCAACCGGACCAGCAGACCGTGTCATGCCACACGCCCATGCGAAGAAGGGCTGATCCCAGCACCACATGCCCATGTGGTCCCACACGGCCTGGCCGTGTGGGAGTCTGTTTCAGCGCGTTTTTGAGTTTGCTTCCGCTCCAACTCTACAAGTGATCTCTCCAAGCATCTATAAAAGGGGACCAAGTCTTGCATGAAAAATCATCACTCTCTACATACACATCAAATAACACAGGAACGAAGGAATCGAAGAGCTTCTGAGAGCAAAAGGCTAGGTCACGAAGAACACCACAAGGCTTTTGCATATAGGGAGCATAAGAGCTTGAGGGCTTGGAAGGGAATCCATCGACAAGAAGGGGTTTTCTTTTTGTCTAAGAACTCTTGTCTGTGCTTATATGATGTCATAATATTGATTCGGATTTGTCTATAAATTTGTAATCAATATTTGACATATTTTTCGAGATCTTAGGGGCATAATCAAAATTGTGGATTTGTATTACATATGATTATTTATTTTCTTAATTAATTCATGCGTTCTATTTTATGAATTCGAGTGCTTATTTTATAATTGCTTCTTATTTGGCCAATAATTTGCATGTCATACTTCTAGTCTATAATCCGGCAAGGTGAGTTCTAGTAAGACAAAAATTGAATTCAAACATGAAACATGTGTGGAGGCGTGTTTGTAGGGAGTCATTCAATTTACAAATCTTTTTGGAGTTAATAAGAATTGTAACGATCCGACCAGACTACAATTGTTATTAATCAACTGTTTGCGCACCACCTGACCAGGGGAGTAAATGAATTTAGAATTTGAACCCATAGAATTGCATGAATTGGTTTTTAAAACTTCATTTGCATTTAATATTGAAGAAGCATGTTGATATTATGTGCCTAAGGTTACTCCTAAAGATGTTGAAAATACTTGTGGGGTTCACAAATTTATTTTATTTATTTTTCTTATTTTCGAGTTTTAGTTAGATAATATAACTTGATTTTTGGTCACTTCAATAAAATTGGAATACGATGTTATTATAGCCTAAGTGTTTCGAGATTCAATCCCTGAGGAATACGACCTTACTTGCCATTATTCTATAAACTACACTGTACACTTGTAGTTGTATGAACCAAAATATTTTGGCGAACACTTGCGAAAATCCACCAACCATTTGCATGAATAGGTGGTGTGACTTCGAACTGCCTATGTTGGCCTTTGAACAATTGATAATAAATTATTTGTGTCCAAAATTTAAATTATGATTCACCTTAAGAAAATGTCTATACGATTCCGAATTGAAAGAATGCGTGTGGCGCTCTTCGAAATTCTTTATAGTATATGCATCGTTCATTGTGTATTCTAGTATGCAGTTGGCGTTGCATCCACAACGGTTTGAAACTCTGTTTCGTTGTTTAGTATGTGAACTGCTTCCTTCCACACCTCCCACATACGATGTTTGTTTGTAACCCTCTCTGTTACAAACAATGTATTACAGCCAGATCTCCTTGTTTTTAAATTTCCTTGAGGTGCTTATTCGTATGTCGAAGCCGCATCGTTTGCCGTATTCCCTATAAAATTCCACTCCTTTCTCCAAAGTGGAAAATTGCATGCCTATTCGCGATATTTTATCTTGTTCTATTTTAGGTATCAAATACTTGGTAGAGCCGGGGTATATTACTAGGCGCTCTCGCACTTCAACTTGTTGGATACTTTCATCATTAACATCTGCATAATTTATACACTATTTTAAGACAACATCCTAAATATTTGTACACCAAAGCTTTCACATGTATACACCAAAATAGTCTTAAAGTGTACAATATTGTCAATATTTGTATACTAAAAAAAAGCATCAATGCTTTCTATCTCAATTAAACAGCAAACAATGCACTACTGAATACTTATCTTAGCACCAAATTATACACATGTATACACCAAAATATGCTTTCAGAGTACAATATTGGCATTATTTTTATACCAAATTAAGCAAGAAAGCTTAGTCTCAAATAAACAACCAGCCATGCCATGTTTTATGATTATCTTAGCACCAAAGTATGCACATGTATACACCAAAATATGCTTCCATATATAGTACAGTATTGTCAAAAAATTTATACCAAGTTACAAGGCTTAGTCTCAAATAAACAGCAAACCATGCCATATTTTATGTTTATCTTAGCACCAAAATATGCATATCTATATACCAAAAAATGCTTCCAGAGTAAAATATTATCAATAATTTTACACTAAAACAAGCATCAAGGCTTACCATCAAATGAGCCTTAAACTATGCTATATTGCATGATTATCTTTGCACAATCGTATACATATGTATACACCAAATTTACACTTACAGAGTACAATATTGTCAAAATTTTTATACCTTATGCACCAAAATAAGTCAAAATTACGATGTAAGATTTTGTCATAGTGTGTGGATAGGATGGTCAAAAAAAATTGTTATTTTTGAAAGAGAATTGCACATACCAGCACTCAATACTCCAAAATCGCAGCTTTCATCTGGATTGTCTATCGACATCACGTTGGTGTGAATGAGCATACTCATCGTCCATGGTGTACACTTTCTTCCTCGATCAATAATTATGGATATGATGAATTTTGTGTTTTCTATGCAGAGATTTTTTTCTTTTCTTGCTGTATCAGGTCAATGAAGAATGAAGATGATGAAAGCCATCTTTTTTGGCTTATGATTTGGCGTGTCTGTTATGGGAAGATGATATTGATGATATCCCTTGATTTTAGGTAAGTAAATATGGTATTATTGTTACACTATTTTGATAGTTACCGATTTGCCTTATTTACACATAAAATAATTGAAAAATAGTGTATTTTGAAGACTAATCTGAAACATTGATTGAAGAGGATGGATGATGAGATCCATCCTATAATACCCACTATTATTATTATTATTATTATTATTATTATTATTATATTATTGTATTAATTAGTAGTACCTCATTTATTATTAGCCAACCCATTTATTAAGGTAAGCTAAGAACTACCAACAAGATCTAAAATTTATACGCAAAGGACAAATTTCTTGATTTCCTTTGTCATAACCCTTAATTATTGTTATTGCCCTAATTATATATATATATATATATTAACCCTCACCCCTCCATTTTACACCACAAACCAAAGGTATGTACTTTTGCCTTTTCCTTTCCAGTCGTCTTTATCTATGCTCAGTTTTTATCTTTTTCATTTATTTATTTATAAAAATAAAACTATTTGCTAAAGTGGGATTGTGGGGTTAGTGTTAATGGAGATGGTTACATATATTCAGTGTGTGTGCGTGTGTTAGTGGTCTGTGTGTGTTAGTCTTATGAGTGGTGTGTGTGTGTTTAATATATATAAATATGTATGATATATGTTTATAATGCATGCGTGTGTTTAATATATATATAAATATATACACGTATGTATGCATGTATAGAATGCATGTGCCATGGGTTATAATGTTAGATGCATATGTGTGTGTTAATATATATATATATATAATATACATATGCATGTGCCGTATGTGTGTATGTGTGATTTACAATACTAATAAATATGTTGTATTGTTTAGTATATTTTTAGTGTTAATATATTTATAAAATCTTCAACTTTAAAGGGATTATATATATATATATATCTTCTAACTAATTTATTAGATGTATATTATTTATATAATATATAATATTCATATCATTTTACATGATCTACTTCAGAAAGATTATAATATTATTAATTTTAAGGTTGTAAGATTTAAGAAATCTAAGACAAATTATTTTATTATCGTAATAGAAGACGAGGGTAGACAGGAGATCTAGGAGTTCAAGGCATATCAACACATAATTTGCATCGGATCTTTTTCAAGGTGGGGAATTTTTACTATTTGTTCTTGTTAAATATTATGAATGTTTACATTAATGTTTAAAGTGCGCATGTTATATCCTACGAGTTTGCTCAATGGATTCTATGATCTAAGATTCAAGTTACATGAGCTTTTGCTCTAGGAACTCCAAGATTCAAGTTACATGAGCTTATGCTCTAGGAACTCCAAGATTAAAGTTACATGAACTTTATGCTCTAGGAACTCTATGATGACATGATTCTATGATGCCATGATGCTATGATATATGTTGCAAGTTTTTCATTAATGTGATACATGCATTTTATTTAGCTTGAACAAATGTGATTTCCCACTGAGTAAATGTTTTTACTCACCCCACTATTTCCAATGATTTTTCAGATGGAGTTTGGCGCAGCGAAGGCGAGGAGAAATGACTGGCTTGATCTCCATTTTAAATAAGTAAAATAAGTCTTCTATTTGGAATGAATATTTTAGTTTGATTTTAATGTTTTGTTAAACTACTATTATTCGGCTATTTAGTTTTTGTAGCTTTGGAATATGTTTGACTATGGTTAAATTCCGTTGACTTATTATAATGAAGGACTATTTTTCTTTTAGTTGTTTAAATCGCTTCCGCATTAAATTTTCCGTTAAAATATTAATTTTATGTTTTTTTTAAGATACTAATTTTAAAAAAAAATGTTATTTATATTTTTTTGAAAACTCCCATTTTTAGTCGTGGCGTCCCAAGTTATTTTTATTTTCTGTTTTTTTAAAAGAAAACACTTTCGTATATAAAAAGTGGGGCGTTACACATCCACACTGCAACATAGTAAGAGACTGCCACATGAGATCCCATCCATATATATATATATATATATATATATATAGAGAGAGACAGAGAGTTGAGGTTGCACATTTGTAGAATGATATATTATATTATTGATTTTCGTTTTTCAAGAATGATCACCAGTCAGAAATAAAAATTACTATGTACTTTCGATTTGAACAAAAAGTTACATTTGAATAAAAAAAAAACCAGTTTTCTGGAGGGTGCGGGTTATTCCGGAAAAACCAGTTTGAGAGCAGTATATATTTAAATAAATAAATAAAAAAAGGAAAAAAAAGAGAAAAATCGTTTGTGGTGTATCTGCAGCTCGGGCACTGTAGCTCTTTGGTTTCATCTTGGTGGCAGTATGGAAAAAGATATATCAGAAAGGCTGAGGTCCTTTTCTCTATCTAAAGAGGAAAATGCTGAGGTCTCTTTAGATACAGAGGATGTGATAAAAAGCAGATCTGAGTGTGAAAGAAGTTTGATAAGGAAAATTTTTGGGGCCAAAAAGATCAGTTTTCTGGGATTCAAAAGCACTATCTTAAACATTTGGTAGACGAAGGAATCATTTGCAATACGCGAAATTGGAAACAACATGTTCCAATTCGTTTTTGCATCTCATGAGGATAAAACAAGGGTCCTCAATGGAAACAATTGGAGTTTCGACAACCAATACCTCATCTTGCGCGAATGCTCGGAATCTATTTTGCAACATACGGAGTTATTCAATATTGTGGAATTATGGATACAACTTTGGAACATACCCTATCACTGGCTCAGTTTGGAAATTGGAAAAAAGATTGGAGCCAAATTTGGTAAACTAACAGACATAATTATTCCGGAATCGGGAAGTAGCAGAGGCAGGCATATCAAAATCTTGGTCCAGGTTAATATGGAAAAGCCACTCCTCAGAGGAACTAACATCAAACTGGAAGAGGAGGTATGTTGGATCGACTTTCGATACGAAAACCTCCTAAATTTTTGTTTCTATTGCGGGCGGATAGGTCATTCCGAAAGGGGGTGTGAATTCAGAAAAGATGACCTTGCATTGAATTGCCTTAAGGAAAATCAATTTGGAGAATGGTTGAGAGCGAGTGATTTTGGCCTCAACAAATCGGGAGGCAAATTTGTTCGCAAGCCTAGGAACGTGGATGCTTCTCAGCGGCAGGATGATAAGGTGGATATTGGAAGCAAATCGAAGCAGGATGAAGAGAAGGAAATTGAAACTTCTAAACCCATCATGAAATCTAGCAAGGATGTGAACAACTCTCCGAAAGGAAATAACAGTATGTGACAAGAATTTTCTGAAAATTTCTGTGAGTCGATCGAAAAGGAACCTGACATTGTTATTCTCAATGATCTGTTGAAGGATGACAAGGAGAATAATATGCTGGTTGATCAAGGAATGCTGAACATTAAGGAAGATAAAAAAGGTACTAGAGTTCCTCTATCTGAGATATCAATCAACCAGAACTCTGTTCAAGAGGGAAAGGGGCAGAATAACAAACAAGGTAGAAGAATTCTGAGTAAAATCATTGGAAATGGAAATGGGCCTAAACCCATGGATATTTTATTGTCTAGCCAGAATAATTGGATGGGAAAAAAGAGAAGCTTCAAACTTATTGATGAGGAGGATACTGAAAATTCTGAAATTCATAAAAAAGCCAAAGGTAATGTGAAGTGCAAAGGAACGAGCTTTGACAATAGAAAGGTGGAGGTGGCCAATCTTAATTGGGCCCAAAGTCATCAATGAAAGTATGTGTGTGGAATTGTAGAGGATTGGGAGGACCCTCTACAGTTTCCCAAATCAAGGAGTCTATTCGGTTCAACCTCCCCGATTTGGTTTTCTTGTGTGAAACAAAAAAGAAAAAAGCTTTTGTGAAAACGGTGTGTAAAATACTGAAATTCGAGAATAGATGTTGCATTGTTGAGCCGCAAGGAATCAGTGGTGGACTTCTTGTTTTATGGTCTTCGAATATCAAGTTATTAACACAATTTGCTCGCAATTTTGTGTTGAAGTTGAGTTTCTTTTTGAGGATTTTAATACCTCTTTTTGGGCAATCTTTGTGTACGCAAGCACGGACCACACGATTAGAAAAGAACAATGGAGATGTCTTGAGAATGCAAAGAGTAAATGGGGCGATATGTGGATACTTGGTGGGGATTTTAATGATATTACGGCGAATGAGGAGAAAAAAGGGGGTCGAACGAGGAGTTCTTCTAGATTCATTGACTTTAGTGCTTTTATTGATGAGATGGGAATGGGTGAGTTCAAATTTCTGGGGCATCCTTTCACATGGGCCAATAATCGAGAAGGCAAAGGTTTTGTTGAAGAAAGAATTGATAGATTTTTTTGGCTCGCCTCAATGGTTGATGAAGTACTCCGGAGCAATCGTGCATCATATTGAGAGACACTCCTCCGATCATAGCCTTCTTTTACTTGAAAATTCCCCTCCTAAAAACAAATTCACACAAAGGTTTTCCTTTGACAAGAGATGGTTGCAATGGGACAAAATTGAGGAAGTGATCTACAAGGCTTGGAAAAAGGAAATCACTGGTACTCATATGTTTCAAGTCCAAAAGAAAATTGTGAGTTGTAGGCTTGAACTTATCAATTGGGCAAAATTGAAAAGAAATAATTCAGCGAAGATAATTGATAAGTGCAAGTTGCGGCATAATGAGCTTAAGGCTGAGGGTTTTAGTTCGGATTGGAATGAGTGGTCTCATTTGAGAGGTGTTTTGGCTAAAGCATACGGTGATGAGGAAAGTTTTTGGAGTCAAAAGGTGAGAATTAATTGGTTGCAAGATGGCGATAAAAATTCTAAATTTTTTCATGCTTGTACGACCCAAAGAAGGAAGAGAAATTGTATTGAAAATCTTGTTAAAGCCGATGGGACCTTATGCAATTCTCACGAAGAAACTGAGGTGGAAGTCACGGAGTTTTATAAGGTTTTGTTTCAATCCTCTCATCTAGAGCAGGATTCCAGCATCTTAGATGGGATTCGTAGAGTCATTTCGCCCACAATGAACCAGATTCTGACTAGCCCAGTGGAGGAATGTGAAATCAAATGTGCTCTTTTCCAGCTTCACCCAAACAAAGCCCCCGGGCTGGATGGTATGAATCCTTTTTCTTTCAAAGACTTTTGGCATCTAATCTCGATAAAATTTGCATTCTTTGTAAAAGATTTCTTCCGTTTCGGTAAAATGTTAAGAAGTGTTAACCATACATTGATTACATTGATACCAAAAATTAAAAACCCTACTACCATTGCTCACTTCCGGCCTATCAGTCTTTGTAGTGTCATATACAAAATCATTTCAAAAATTCTGGTTAATCGACTGAAACCTATTTTACACCATTGCATTAGTGACAATCAATCTGCTTTCATTCCTGGTAGGCAAATCATTGATAATATTGTTGTCACTCATGAATGCATTCATTTTCTTAATGGGCGTAGAAAAGGCAAAAAAGCATTTATGGCTCTTAAATTGGACATGTCCAAAGCATATGATCGTGTTGAATGGAGATTTCTTACTTCCGTCTGATTAAGATGGGCTTTGCTTGGAAATTTGTTGAGTGGATTTTCTCTTGTATCTGTTCTGCTTCATTTTCTTTTTATATTAATGGACAGGTTTCTGGTTTTGTGGCACCTACTAGAGATATTAGACAAGGTGATCCCCTTTCCCCATATCTCTTCATTTTTCTCTCTGAAGTGCTTTCTAATCTAATCAGACAATTCCAACTTTGTTCCCTGTTTAATGGTATCAAAATTAGCAAAAATGGCCCTATTCTCACACATCATGTTTTTTCTTTGATGTCTCAATTTTGTTCTCGTGAGGCCTCCGCTTTTCAAGCTCTGAGTGTGCGCACCATTCTTGATAGATATTGTAAAGCCTCAGGGCAACTTGTGAACTTGGACAAGTCTTCGGTTCTCTTTAGCAAGAACACTCTTTCAGATATTAGAAGTGATATTTGTGCTATTTTGAATAATATTCCTGAACAAACTCACTCTAAGTACTTAGGTCTTCCAATGATAATTGGTAAATCTAAGAAGGAAGTCTTCCATTTTGTCGTTGAAAATGTTAAAAAAAGAGTGAATTGTTGGAGTAATAGATTTTTGTCAAATGCGGGTAAGGAAGTTCTCTTGAAAGTTTCTGTTATTAATGCGATTCCTAATTATGTCATATCTTGTTTTCATCTCCCGGTTCATATTTGCAAAGAAGTCTGTCAAATTTCTTATAAGTTTTGGTGGGGTACGTCTATTAACGGGGGAAAAAATCTCTTGGACTAATTGGAAAAAGCGACATTCCCTAAATCCAAAGGTGGATTGGGCCTTCAAGATTTATCCCTTTTAATAAGACTCTCCTAGCTAAACAACTTTGGAGACTACTCACGCAAACGAACCTTCTCATTAGCAAAGTCCTTAAAGCCAAATATTATCCTAATGGGAACCTTCTTCTTTGTGAACCTAAGAGTGGTGATTCATGGCTTTGGAAAAGTTGGATTAGAGCTAAAAATGCTCTTAATTTGGGCTTGAGATACAAAGTGGGGGATGGGAAAACAATTAGGGTGTGGGATTCTCCTTGGCTTCCTAGAACACCAACTTTTAAACCTTCCAAATTGATGCGGGTGCATAATTCAGTTTTTTTTGTGAGTGATTTGCTTTCGATTGTGGTACTAAATGGGATAGAGAGCTTATTTCTCAACTTTTCTGTGTGGAAGATGTTGATATCATTTTGCAGATACCTCCTAATCCCATAGGCACCAAAGATCGAATCATTTGGCATTGGGACAAACATGGTAAGGTACACTTTGTTAAGTCAAAGATATAGCCAATCGATTTTCGTAAAGCAGGAAGCAAGAGAGACAAACACGAGAGCAAAGCATGGGGAGCAAAATGAATGATATGGTGGTCTAAATCTTTGGAAGTGAATGTGAAGATAAGTTGAAACACTTCATTTGGAAAGTGATTAATCAAGCCATCCCTACAGCAAACTTGCTCCTCAAAAGAGGAATGGTGTTGGATCCAATCTGCAAAATGTGTGGCGGTGACTTGGAGACTATTGAGCACTTGTTCTTCCAATGTACTCGAAACACGGTTGTCCGTGGAAACTTGCCCCGTGCGGTGGTTTAATACCTCTCAAAATTCCTTCTCGATGGAGTCTTGGTGGCATTTGGTGTGTGAAATTATAGATGGAACGGTGACACAAGATCGTATGCAGTTGAGTGTTTATCTCCTTTGGTGGCTCTAGAAAACTCGTAATAATTGGATTTTTCAAGGCATTTGGTGGAAGGAAGCTGATGTTGTTGCCGGAGCAATGCATGAATGGCTAGAATTCTCTTCTATTTCAGCAAGTCGTGTGAAAGGTAGCAGATTGCAGATTCTGTGTAATGACGATTTGAACTCATCTATATGTGCAGTAGGTTCTTTTTCCATAAAGATCGGTCGATCTTATTGGGGTTCTAAAAGTGGGATTGGGGGCTGCTTGTATGATGCTAAGGGGTGCTTAATGTGAGCATGGACGACTTCTAGGAATAATATCCATCATCCAGTGGGAGTAATCTTACTTGCTATTCGGCAGGCTCTTTGTTGGGTTCCAAATTTGAAAGCTCAAATAGTTACTATACATTTAGATGATGAAGATATCGTTTGCAACCTCAATAACAAACTTTCCTTTGATAATGTTGATGCAAAGATAGCTGAAGACATCTTTCTGTTATGTTATTTATTTGAGCGTGTTATTTTTACGGTTCATGACCATTCTAGCTTAGCGTCTTGTAATAGACTAGCTCGTATGGCCTTTGATTGTGATGTTGATTTGAATTGGGTTGACCAATTCCCCAATTGGCTTTGATTTTGCCAATTTGGTCGTTTAGCCAGTTGGCTACGTTGTATTTCCGTGTTTGGTTGAGTTTGCAATAAAAATACTTCTATTGTTCGAAAAAAAAATAAAAAAACAACCGTTCCTAAAAAGGATTTTCTGAAGAACCCCTTTGTGACGTCATAATTAATCTAAAAGATAAGAAACATCTCTTAAAAGATAATGATTTTCGTATTTTGGAGTCATTATTGTTCATTTCTTCAGGTCAATTTTTCCTTCAACATAGATCAACTCATTTGACTTTGTCAAATTAATTGAACAGATGGGAATGGGAAGTGCACTGGAAACTCTCTGTGGGCAGGCATACGGCGCCGGGCAGATCGACATGCTCGGCGTCTATATGCAGAGATCATGGGTTATTCTTCTCTTGTCAAGATTTTTGCTAATGTTTATGTACATATTCGATGAACCACTGTTGCTATTACTTGGCCAATCAGATGATATATCCCGACTCAGCAGGAAATACTCGTTGTGGATGATCCCTCAGCTCTTCGTCTACGCGGTGAACCCAAGTTCTTGCAAGTTCAAAGCAAGATCATGGTAATGGCCTGGATTTCCTCCTTGGCATTAGCGTTGCACGTGCTGTTTAGCTGTCTACTGATGCTGAAACTCCGATAGGGAATTGCCGGCGGTGCGGTCGTACTAAACGCGTCGTGGTGGCGCAGATGATTTACGTATTCAGCGGTACTTGTGGTAAAGCCTGGACCGAGTTTTCTTGGCAAAATCTGTGGGGTTTCGTGAGACTATCGGTCGCATCAGCGGTGATGCTCTGGTGAGTCAATCTTTTTATTTTATATATGTTTTTGTTTACCCTGTCATGCTAATCTACTCAGAATTATATATCAAGCTAGAATATAAGATTCAAGACACTGTATAACTAATAGCAAATAAAAGATTTGAGTTGACTGAATATCGTGAGTGAGATAATCGTGCCATATAAATAAACTATTTTTTGGCACTGTGTTTGCATGTCCTTGTGCTGGTTCATTACAAGTACAGGGTAATTAATTTTTTAAGTTGTTCTTAATATTGATAATTAGTAATACACAGTACACTTATATTGTTATGATTTTGTAGTGAAAAGTGATCAGAATCGATCAATCTACTGACAAGATATAATATAATTTGTCATGAAAAGTCTTTTGTCACTAGTGAGAATCTAGTCACAAGATACAATACGTCTTGTGATAAAAAAATGTTGTCATTATATATCGTGTTATTAATTGATAATATTCACCTTAAGTGGTATCACTTACCTTTTGCAAGAGTGTTGATTAAAATTGGAACCTTGAGTCATTACGTTTCTTTGAGACTTATTCTCTCCCCCCGTCCTTCCAAATAACCAAATAAATTTTTCATACTCACAATTTTGCAAGAGTGTTAATTAGAATTGGACTGTTATTGTATCAACCAGATTCAATTGCAATAAGGTCAGTACAGACAAAAAAAACCAATTTCCTTTTGATACATAAGTATATTTTTTGAATTTTCCTAATGTTAAAAAAAATTTCAAAAAAAAATTACTCTTTTTTTCTTTAACATTTGAATGAATTATGTGTAGCGTAACAGTGTCGAATGAGTTGGGAGCAGACTCATTCAAGATCGGCTGAATTTTTGGTGGTGGTGGTGATCTCATAGTTCTTGATGGCCCTCCTCATTTCTATTGCTCTACTTATCTTCCAAAAGCAGTATCCTTCTTTATTTTCAGAAAGTTCTGAAGTCCAACAAGTCGTATACTAGCTCACACCATTGCTTACTTTCTGAATTGTGCTAAACAACGTTCAACCCGCTCTATCAGGTCTTTAATCAAAGTTTGTTTTTGGCATGGAAGATAATGTCTTTAGGAGCGTTTGCGATCACTAAAAAAGTATTTCTCAGTTTTTAGACGAAAAAATTACTTTTTAGTCCTCCTCTCGTGTGCCATTTCCCATGGCAATGTAGTGGCTACATGCTGGCAATCGATGATACTTTACAAATCCCACTCGATCCCTTGTCATATGTTTTATTGCTCCTGTGTCCACAATCCAGCCATGGAGAGAATTAGCAATGAAAACTTGTGAACAAACAAAAGAAGAAAAAGAGCTCGGAGGGGGTTCTACCTTCTTCGCAGAGTGCAATCACGAGCGAAGTGACCTAACTTGCCACAGTTAAAGCACTTGTCCTTCTTCTTTACATCCATCTTTCCTCGACAACGCTTCATAGCTTTGTCACCTTGTGGGGCCAAGTTCTGACTTTACGTACTACTTTTTCTAGCACCCTGCTTTTTCAACAATCACCCTCAAATTTGAGATGATTGACGACACTATCGAATGTCTGAATTTGCTCATTATGTGTAAGCACAAGCTTAACGTGTCCCCAAGTCTGCTCAGGTAGCAACCTTATGACAGCCAAAACTTGTTGTTCATCTGTGAGCTCACATCCAGCATTTTGAAGCTCTCGAATCATGTCCTTCATCACATCAAGATGATGGGTCATCGAAAGTGCTTGGTCAAGTACATCTTGATTGAACTGGGGTGAGAGCCCTCAGTCTTGTAGCCGAAGTGCTACCAAACTTGACCTTCAATATCTCCCATAGCTCTATAGCTCTATAGTATTGATTGAACTCATGAATCAGATGATCTGCATGTAGCTTAATATAGTAAAGCGCGCACTCTTATCTTGATCCACCCATTTATTGTACGCGTCCATATCGCGATGGTATTGGGCAGTTTGTCCATTCTCTGGCTCAATTAACATGCATAATTTGTTAGGTACTGGTCTAAGATTTTTATCCGAATCCAAGTAATTATTTTATTATTTTTTAATTCAATGAGATCGAAAATTTCACCACCAAAGCTAGTAATCATCTCCCACTAAATTAGAGATCACAATAAAATAAATATTGATCCATGAATAAAATTTATAAAGTCCATTAACATGCATTCATTACATATAGAAAAACAAAATTGATATTTGGTGCATCATGTTGAGACAATTATTGCCTATGGTGGTGATAAACAAAACATACCCAAAAATACTTGGCCTAAAAAACGGCCCCTGTAGGTCCCAAGGGGTGTGAGTAAGGTTTAGAAGGGGGGGTTGAATAAACCTTACCAACTTTTGCAATTTAGTCCTTTTAAAATATTACAGAGTTAATTACACAGCTATGTCCTTGATGGACAGCTAAGTTAGTTAACCAGCAGAGTTAGTCACTCAACAGACTCGAGTAAATTTGTTGATAGGATAACTCAATTTGTTTAGTCTAAACCTTAACTTGGTTGTGATGAGATTTTTTTGGAAGACTTAACACCATTGAATTTGAATTAAGTTTGTTTTAACACTTGGTTTTTAGCACTTTGTTAATTATCAGTTGGATAGCAAATTATCAACAGATATTAAATGATGTGCGAGAAAATGAATGTTGAAATGTAAATGACACAATAAATTTTATAGAGGTTGAAGATGGGGTAATTCTTCTACTCCTCTCTTCTCTAACTCTGGAGAAATCCACTAAGTATTGATCAGTACAAAGTGGTTATCATCGGATACAAGTCTTGATCACACGGTGACTTGATTCTTTGGGAATCGGTCTGGAGATGCCTTGGTCACACACGGTGGCTTCTCGTGCGACGACTCAACTTCTTCACAGGGCAGGTTTGCCTTGCTACTATAGCTCACTTGCTCAAGCTTCTTGGATTTGATCACGAAGCCCTCCAATAACTTGAGACTGGTTCAACCTTGAACCTTTTTACGATCCTCCTTGGAATGTAGACCCCTTTTGGTTCTTCAAAAGTTTCCTCTTCAATGATTTGAAGTTGTCTTTCCTTCACGACTTAGTGTTGGATCGATTTCCTTCGAGGTTTAGGCTTGAGGATTTGCTTGAACAACTTGAGAATATTTTTGAGGTTACGGCTCGAATGATAGCTTGAATGTTCGTGGTTGTGTAACGTCCTCTCAAAGTGATTCCTCGGCCTTTTATAGTGAACTTTCAAAAGTGCCCGTTGAAGAGATAGGCTGATTTTCAAAAGTCACTTGTGTTCGTTGGTTTGTCTTGTTGCGAGTCCTTGATATTGACATTTCCTCGTATTAAATGAATAATCGACTTTTGAGTCGACACAAGGTGCGAGTGCTTCCCATTGGTTTATTCCTTTTGCACGCTTTCGGGGTGAGCACTTTAAGACATGACAACATGGAAGTATTACTTGTTTAGGTAATATTCTTGACTTAACGTGCAATGATTCTTTTGATTGTCTTGACTTGTTGCCTTTTCCCCAGGTGACTTTAGTCTTCCCCAGTGATTGAGAGACTCATCTGTCACTTCAACTTGAGACTTGGCTTCTATAGTTGACTTGGTGACACGTCACACAATTGTATCCCGGTGATACTCCTTGATCGAGTTCTTGACTTCTCCTCCTTGCCATACTCAATTGTTTCACAATGAGTCTTCATCTCGATTCTTGATTGACTTCTTGTATATCTAGGCATAGCTGACTTGACTCAGCTCGTACATCCCTATCTATTTCAATGCAAATTACAAGGAAAATGGAGTGCCAACTTTCTAGTCTAAGTTTTACACGACATTCATCAAAATCTATTAAACAAATTTCCCAACAATTTCCCCCTTTTTGATGATGCCAAAACTTAAAAACATACATACAAAATGTAAATAGCAAAGATACATCTACGACAATGTAGGAACAGAGAATGTATGTGTAGAATCGATCTTTTTATTGATCATAACATTCTTGTCCTTTACATTTGTTTTAAAGTGTATCGAGCAACATGGTATTCTATATCTAAGCAAAAATATAGAAATTGCATAACTTTTATTCATCATACAGAAGACTTACATACAAATGCATTTTCAATAGTAAAATACATGAAGGGGTGGACAAAGACAACACTTCATCGCCGCCCGATGTCTCCTTCTTTCTTCTTCTTCGCTCTGTCGTCTTCCTCGGTCTCTTTCTCTTTTTTTTTCTTCTTCCGCTTTCTTTTTTTTCGTAGGATCTTCGGTAGCTTCGTCTTTTCTTCTTCTTTCTTGTCTTTTTCCCATGCATTGAGTTTGTCTTTTATTTTCTTCTTCAATCCTCTTTACATATTGACATTCTTCCAGCCACTTCCATGTTGGCTACTTCATCATACCCAGCCCAATAGATCCCTCCCTTCTTCCCCTGGATCTATGTATTTGATGTTTTTGGGTAGAGGCCTAGGTTTGAAACCTCTTCCTCCATCGCTTCTACCTCTCCCTACGGGTGTGTATTGTCTTGGGGCCTTCTTCTTTCCGATAGAGTGACCGCAGAGTGGTTGTTAGAGTCTCTGCGCTGTCGGCTTCTTCGCACGACTTGAGCCCCTTTTCCCAATACAAGTCCCAGGCTTGGGCGTGGTCATGCCTTGAAGTATCCCTCGGATGCGGCGTTTGAATTCATCAAGCGATCAGGCTCGATTCGAGCGTACGAAATGGCATCGGTGTTTCTTTTCTCTTTGGAATGCCTCCGTATTGTTTCGAGTATGTCCATCGCACGGGCATCCATTTTTCTTTCAACCTCCTTCATCTCTACTTCTACTATTTTCCTCTTTTCGGACATGGGCAGAGTGTTGGAGCGCGAGTCACTTGAAGTTTGTTGATTATGTCATTTGTGACAAGTCCTTGTTGAGGGGTTCTAGCAACCATTAAGGTCATATCCTTTGAACCTTCTCCCTCAACGGATTTTCCTTATCTTTCTTACGCTCGCCCCTCATTTTGTTTTCTTACGCTTCTCAGCAGTGCGTCCTTCTTTCTCGGCGATCGATCCTTTCAATGTCTTTAGGTATTCCTCTTCCCCCTTTTTGGCATCATCAAAGGAGAGAGGAACCCCTGGGAACATGCCAGCAAGCATGAAATCTAGGCGGTGATAAGTGAGTTTTGCTTGGATTTTGCTGCGGAGTATCTTTGCTCGAAATTACGAGCGAGTGGTGTTTGATTAATTTGTCACCAACTTCATTTCAGCCATAAGAAGGCTGAATTTTTCATTCATGTTCTCCTCTACGCGCAGAAGTTCTTTTCGATGAAATTCTCGTAGTAGTTCCATTTCCGTGGTATGAGAGGCATGCATCCTATCAATATTTTCTTGCATCCTCTTCTTCATGTCAGCATTATCGGGGCTCCAGATTAGCATCTTATTATACAATGCTTTGAAGTATCGAACCTATTCCACACGCATTGTCTGCTTCTTTGTTGCCACCATTCCCAGATTCGACCACTATTCCACGCAGGTCGGTGTAAGGTTTGCATCTCGTTATCCGGCCCGCATATCAATGAGGCTGGTGCCTTTCCATCTTCTCAATCTTTGCAAATATTGCCTTGAAAACTTCTCGAACCTCTCATTTGTCACCTCTGTCTCACCGGTGGCGGCCAACGACATCAAAATCAAAATCAATTTGGGACGATGGTATCGTGGGAATGAGTGGATCGGGTTTTGGAAACGTCTCGATCTCTAGGCGATTCTTCATCCGGATCGGCGACTCTAGTGAGAAAGGAACGTTTGTTCAAACGCATCATCACGGACATAGGGAATGTGCTCAAGCGTGACTTGTGGTCGTGATGTGCTTGGTTGAGTCGAATCTGCTGCAGCGTTGGGAGCCTGCTTGATTGATCGTGATTGATTCAGTGGGGTCTATTGTGGTATGGACCCAGCTGGCTGAGCCTCAGCTATCTCAACAGCTTTGTCGGTCTCAGCTAGTTTTTCCATTTGAGTTATCTGTTTCTCGGCATTAGTATTAGTGGCGTCATTGGACAATGATGAGACTTGAAGGGTAGCTCATCATCAAAAGTGAACGTTTGGAGAGTAGCCTTGAGGTCCGATTTACTCGTGCTTGGAAGAACATTCTCAGCTGAGTCTTTTGGAGTTGCAACGGGGGATGACTCAGCTTCATCTTCACCTTCAGATCCCAGAAAAGTTATGTCAGGGTTGTCTTGGGAATCATGAAAGACACTTATCTCCTTCTCAGATGCATCAATGATGACGGGAGGAATGTTACGTGTTTACGCCTCTTTACCTCGGGAAGTCTCAACCTCCTGTAGGCCTTCATTACCTCCCGCAGTCTCAACTGCGGCGAGGCCTTGGACATTCCCTTCGACAAACTCAGATGTCTTAGGGTCTTCTACGGTGGCATCCACAGGAGTCTCAACTCCGTGGATTGCACTTTCATTGCCCAGTGTTAACTCCCGGGCGGATCCATCTCGTGCCTCGACCGCATCGGCGGCGTCCTCGGCCTTGGACCGGTTGGCACTTGGCTAAAACAGTCTCAATCTGTCCGAGCCGTCAAGTGACAACTTCTTTGTGCTTATTTGTTTTTCCTTTTCCACTTCGCCTCCTAGATTCGTTGTGAGTCATTTGCGGCAACCTCCGACCTAGGCTGCGGTGGAGGGAGTTTCCCCTCGGCAGCACACCGGTGAGTGACTTGGATTGGGGTCACTCTTCTCCAAACTCTCTTGCATTTCTGTGAGTGTTCGGTAGTTGGGGCGGGTGGTAAAACACCTTCAATAGGGGTTGGCTCGACTTGGGTCCCCAAGTTTTCGGTTTCATTGCCAAGTCCCCTAGATCCATCCTCCGAGTGAATTGGGGAAGTGGTTGCGGCAATAACGGTGGCAATTTGGTGCACCACTCCCAATGGATCAATTTCCAGCTGAGATTTGGAGGACTCTCCTGGTCCTTCCATCAGCTGTTGCTCATGCAGCATCCTGAATTCCCGTATTGCTTGCTGCGTTTCTAGCTCTTCTTCTATCGCAAAGAACAGGTCCAGATCCTCATCACTTCCGAGAGAACATCGAGGTGGGGATGAGTGTGATCGATGGTTCGGTGAAGGGACAAATGTTGGCCTTCCCACGAGCTTTAGCCTCTTACGCCAACCTTTCCTTCTCCTTTTCTTTGAAGATATTCAAGATATCTATGCGATTCTCTTCATCCGATTACTGGACCCTTTGTGGTCAAACCAAGGAAATTCATCGATTCTTTCTCTTCTTCAATAAATTCAGGTCTTTGGGGCTGTTCCCTTGAGTGACTCGACTTCCACTTCCTCCATTCTCATGAGCGATTTTGGATGTCGGATATGGTGGGGATAGCATAATCACATCATCATCATCATCTTTCTGTCTTCTTTCTCGGGGAATGGAGGGTAGCAGAGAGCCATTACTCTTCACCCTTAGCGGCGTCGCGAGCGGGGACACGATCCTGTCGACAGGAGACTTAACTGTCTCGGTTTGTTACTTGCTCCTCAGTTGTTATTGTCCCATTTGGGTCTTGACTTGCCTCGTTGATCGGCCTCGTGAGACTTGGCGGTTTCATCAATGATCTCTGGAGACTCTACTTCTCAATTTTTTTGATGATCTGTTCGGTGAGTGGTAGACTCATTTGTTTTTCTCAAGCTACGAACGCTTGTAGAGTCTTCTTCTTTTTGTCCTTGCGGAGGAATTTCGGCTCGGATCTTTGTTTCCTCGAGTCTGGGCGGCGGGCTGGTGCTACTTTCTTGGTCCGAGGGAGTGGCTTTCTTGGCTTGTCGTCCTCTTTTCTTGACAAGCTGGAGAAGGTATTTGAGGTTCCTTCTCGGTGCGGCTGCGGGGGCATGAGACACGGCTGCGGGGCGGTGGTCGGCTCGGGGGCGAGTGCGGTTGTTTTTCTTTGCCGCAGGGCGATCTTCTTGTTTGCGGCTGCGGGCGCTTTCTTCTTGGGAGGAGACAACGAGTTGTTTCCTCGGTGGTGATTCCCCTCCTGTTTGGTATCCGCTCTCTTGGCATAAGCTCTCTTTGGAGCTCGAGAGATTCGATCGGAACATCTTCTTGTTGACATGGAATGCCTTTCTATGTCGGATAGGAATACCCTTCACCTCCATCAGTAGGCCAATTACAAGACCATATCCCAAGGATCCTCCAAGCGATCCATCGTCCTTGAAGGACTTATTTCCAACGATTCAGCGAGTCTGCTGTAAACAAACTCGGCCAGGTTTACTTTCTTCTCCTCCATGATCGCGGACCATCACGATCGACTTGGTTTTGGACAGACTAATTAAAGCTTCCAAATTTTATGTCTACACACTTGGCAACAATGTCCAATAGCTTATGGTAATCTTCCTTTAGCGACAGCATGTGCTTTGTGTAGACAACTTTCGCAAAGGTCGAGGTTTGGCCACTTCCTTCCATGCGGCGGCCAGGTTAACATCAACCCGAAAATTTCGGCACTCCTTCCGACAAAGACAAGCAATGCTCCGCTAGATCCTTCGGCGATGATCGTAAACTCCTTTCCATGAATAGAGGACTTGATGCCCTCGTCGTGAACTTCGGCATTCACGTAGAAGCGCACGACCTCTTCAATGTATGTCATCGAAACTCCATTGTTAGAAAGGGTTTTAGTCGACTTTCGATTTTGTTAGCTATCTTTTTCACGAGGGTTTCATCGGACCCTTGTTTGATCATTCCTTCGAAATCCACGGTGGAACGGTGTGGATTTTCTTTCCCAACTTAGTGATATCAAAAGTAGTTGCCATTTCAGTGATTTTTACCGAACGATCTTGGGAAACTTGATTTGAAGATTTGTAGGGTTACGAGAGAAAAAAGCTTTCTTTGCTTTTAGAGATGAACAGTTTGAGTAATGTGAGAGAAAATGGACAAAATGGTATATGTATGGGTTATGAAAGCACGTGCATATGGTTTTGAAATTTGATCAAGATCAACATCTCAGTTGCATTTGAGTAGCATTCAATTGCTCGCATTTAATGCGTCGGCATTTATACCCAATCATATGCTTTGTCGTGCGACTTTTGATTGTACGCCATTATTACACGGCGTCATCCTTAAAACATTCCGCTTATTAAAAGCATTGCGTTTTTGTCACTTAGCTCATAAATGACTCACTTACTCCTTAGCCGATTCAATTCTTCTTCTCTCTTTTCACATAGGTACTCATTTGTCACTAACTCGATCGGTGATTTTCCGATCTGGTGATTTACTTAGTTGATTCACGAGCTCGACTCTATTGTCATCTTTTCTTGTTTCATCTCTTCTCCTCGAGTCTTACGGGTGTTAACTGGCTCAATTAACCCTATCTCATGCTTGAGTTCTTCAAATCTTGATTCACATAATGGCTTTGTGAATATGTCACCAACTGTTTATCGGTTGAGATGTATTCCAAAGTGATGTCCTTCTTTTCAACATGGTCTCTTATGAAATGATATCGACATCAATGTGCTTTGTTCTAGAATGCGTGAGAGGATTTTGAGTGATTGCAATAGCACTTTTGTTATCACACATGATTGGAATCTCTTTTTCTTCAACATCATAGTCTCTCGGCTATTGTCTCATCCATAAGAGTTGGGCACAACTTGTTTGCCCAGACTATGTACTCGGCTTCATTTGTGGATGTGGCTATTGAATTTTGATTCTTGCTAAACCAGGAAACCAATCTATTTCCAAGCATTTGACATGTACCTAACGTCTTTTCTGTCAACTTTACATCCAAAGATAGTCGAGTCCGAATAACCAATAAGCTTGAATCCTCCTTCCTTTGGATACCATAAGCCGACTTCTGGCATCCCTTCAAATATCTCGGGATTCTCTTAGCTGCGATCATATGGCTTTCTTTTGGTGCAGATTGAAATCTTGCACATACACCTCTTTGCAAAGGTGATGTCCGCGGCCGCTTCTTTGTTAAATAGAGCAATGATCCAATAAGTGCTCTCGTATCTTGTTTGATCCACAGGCTTGCCATCGCATCCATATCCATCTTGATTGATGTATTCATTGGTATTTTTTGAGAAGATTTCTCTTCCATACCAAATTTCTTCATTAAATCTACGGTATACTTTGTTTGACTTATAAAGGTTCCATCCTTGGTATTTTGTTTAATTTGAAGTCCTAGAAAGAATGTCGACTCTCCCATCATGCTCATTTCAAATTTCCCTTGCATGAGGTTTGAGAACTTATCACACAACTCTTTGTTTGTGGATCCAAAGATAATGTCATCCACATATATTTGAACAAGCAAAGTATACTCTCTCCATCTTGAATTCGAAGAGTGTTCTATCCATTTTGCCTTTGGTGAATCCATTATCTGTTAGGAATTGAGATAATGTATCATACCATGCTCTTGGTTCTGTTTCAATCCATATAGAGCTTTCTTGAGCTTGTACACCTTATCTCCAAGAGTCTCTGCTCAAATCCTGGAGGTTGTTCAATATAGACTTCTTCTTCTAATAGTCCATTTAAAAATGCATTTTCACATCCATTTGATATATAGTGAAGTTCTTGTGTGCATCATAGGCAAGAAACATCCTTATTGCTTCTAATCTTGAAACGAGGGCAAATGTTTCATCAAAATCTATACATTCCTCTTGGCAATACCCTTTGGCTACGAATCTTGCTTTGTTTCTTACCACGAACCGTCTTCACCCATCTTGTTTACGAAAACCCATTTTGTGCCAATAACATTTTGATGAGTTGGTCTTTGCACGTTCCCATACTTTGTTCCTTTCAAATTGATTGACTCTTCTGTTGGCTTTGAATCAATGTGTGTCATCCAATGCTTGGGACACATCTTTTGGCTCTATTTGGGAGATAAAACAAGTGAACATTGCTTCTTGTTGAGCTCGGATCGGTTCTTACACCATCTCTTACATCTCCAATGACTAGCTCGGTGGATGGTCTCTCGGCCATCTCACATCATGTTGGAGTAAGTTAGATGGGTTCGATCGTCTTCTTGTTTGTGTTATCTTAATGACTCTCTCATTATCACTTAGTGCAGATTTTCCGGTGTCTTTGAGATTGACTATCTCATCTTCACCTTGATTAATTATTCCACCTTGACTTCAACATAAGGACTCTTCTCGCATAGTTGGGTGATTCAACTTATCAACTAACTCCTCAATGTCTTTTCCATTTACATTAGGTTCATAAAAAACCACATGGATAGACTCTACGTGACCATAGTCTTTTTTTGTTCAAGACTTATAGGCTTTACTTTTTGTTGAGTATCCCAAGAAGATACCTTCATCGGCTTTAGCATCAAAAGCCTTTAGATTATCCTTGCCATTGTTGTGGATGAAGCATTTACATCCAAATATTACGAAATATGCAACATTTGGCTTTCTCCTGTCCAAATCTCATAGGGAGTCTTTGTCATTTGTCTATTTATCATGCATATACTTTGAGTATAGCATGCGTATTGATGGCTGACCCCTAAAATCTTTTAGGCAACCCCTTGACTAACATGGTCATTGTTGCTTCCTTGAGAGTTAATATTCCTTCTTTCGCAACTCCATTCTTTGTGGAGTCCTTGTTGTAGATAATTCATGAGCAATACCATTTTCAACATAATACTAAGCTATTATTCCATTGACAAACTCGGTTCCTCTATCGGATCTTATCTTTATGATGGTTTGACTTTTCTCATTTTGAACTCTTTTCATCGGTTGAGGTAATTTCGCAAAGTTTCTTCTTTTTACACATGAAGATTGTCCATGTATATCTTGAATAATCATCCACCACTACTAGAGTGTATTTCTTTCCACTTATGCTAGTGGCTCAATGGACCAAATAAGTCCATATGCGATAGATGCTGATATCCTTGTTGAAGATGGACTTGACTTCTCTTTGAATGATGATTTGATCGCTTTCCCATCGGCATGCATCACAAACACTTTCCTTCTTGTATCTTGAGTCGGTAATCCTTCTACAAGATTACTCCTTGCAAGCTTGTTAATTGTCTTGAAATTCGGGTGACTCGACTTCTTGTGCCCACTGACCAACTTGATTCGGTGTACTTTTTGCTAATAAACAAGTTCTTGGTGTGGCGAGTTGACCAATCTACCACATACATGTTCTTTTGTGCGGATCCTTGCAACAACACTTCATTTGATTTAATGTCTTTGATTTGTCACACTCCCATATTGAATCAACATTATAGCCCTTGTCACGAGTTGGTGATGCTTAGTAAGTTGAAATTGAGGCCTTCAACATATGCATTTCTAATCCATTTTTCTTCATGGATCCAATGCCTCTTATTTCCCTAGAGCTTCATTTCCTCCAAATATGACTTTTGCGCCTCTAATCTCCTTGAATTTTGACAAATTTTTCTTGTTTCTTGTCTTGTGTATGCGGAACAACCACTATCCATGTACCAGGTTCCTTGGCACTCGGCTTTTCTTTGAACTGCAATCAAGGAAATTAGTTTTTAGGTACCCATACTTTATGCAGGTCCGAGGGGTTAGTCTTTGTAAGATGATCCAACCAACCTATAGCCAAATGATTTGACTCAAGAGGTTGCCATCTATCTATGCCATAATCATAATTCACTTTAGCAAATTGCTTGGGGCTTTGGGTTCATACAAGCTGTCTCTTTTGTCTATATGCATATGTGTGTGTGTGTTTTAGCAATTGCCTTCTTTGGGTAATGGTGATATCTCGAGTGTAGTGCTTGGTGCATATGTGTTGATGATAGTTCTTTGCCTTTGGAATGACCCTTGCCTTTGAGTTCTAGGTCTTTGCCATTTTGGCATGTATTCCATAAGTCTTGGTGATATTTCACATTATTCCAATCGGCTTGACTTGGGTAGTTTCTACCATTCCCATCATTTGTGTTCCTCTCGATAGAACTTACGGGGATTTTGGTAGCTCTGTTTCTTCTTCACGAGTACTTCTGTTTGGAGTTTGTTGAGGAACTCTCTTTGAATTCTTCTCATTTGTCCTCTCAAAGATACTCAATTTGTTTTTCTTTTCCTTTATATCAAGGCCGTTTTGTTTGTGATTGTGCTTTGGAATGAATTTGTGTACAACATTTGGTGTCTTGGATTTTTGAGATGCTTCATTACTTGAAGATCCTTTTTCCAAGATCACTCTTGGAGTTTGACTATGCACAAAGGAATTGAATCTATGCTGTCTTATCTCCACATTCTTTTTGGCTCATTATAAGGTCATCCAATGACTTAGATGCCTTTGTGAATGAAGTAATCACATTTTTGAGATCATTTTCTCTCTTTTCTATAGCGACTATCTCTGCTTTGTTAGTTAAGCATTTTCGACCTTGACTCTTTGTTCTCTTGACTATGTGACTTAGAGTACTCGGCTCCTTAGTCATTTGTGAGTTTTGGCTTTTGAGTGGCTATTTTCCTCATTTAATAGTGAGTGTGAGGATTTAATATGCTCAAAGTCTTTCATCATTTTGCCTAATGAATCATAAAGATCGAGTGGGTGATGAAGTGTGTGTGTCACAATCACTATCACTATAATCGAATGAGATGAGTTAGAGTGTACCTCATCTTCTTGATCAGATTGATCTTGTTCCTTAGCCATTAGACAAATTAAAGCTTCTTCTTCAGAGTCACTTGAGTAGTCAGCTTCACTGCTCTCTAAGTCTGCTGTGTCCTTTGACTTAGCATTTGTTTTTGACCAACATTGCTCTTTTCTTTTCTTGTCTTCTTTCTCTCAAGACTTTTCTTTCTTCTTCATTCTGTATTTATTGACTACGAGGATATGGACGATCAATAGCAAAGTGTCTTGGTTATGCAATTCAGCCTGAGTTTTCAACTTTTTGATCGGCTCTCTCATTTCTTGGGTTGTCGGCTCTTTGATATTCGACCTTTTGATACTCTGCTCTCTTTGGTGGCCTATCTTCCCTTGACTTGGAGGGAGCTGAATGTCTTTTGGAGGATTCACCTTTGTTTCTTTTGTAGTTCTTGTTGAAGAACTTGTTGAATCTTTTAACCATCAAGGCAATTTCATCCTGGTCAATGACTTCTTTGGTTTCGACTCTCTTCCCTTCCTTGACTATGAGTGCAGCTGTTTTGGGTACAACTATCTCCTCTTGATCCTTTATTCTCATCTCAAACTCATAAGCTTTGAGGTCTGAGAATAGTTCATGATTGGATGTTTTTGATAGGTCCATCGAGTGCCTTAGGGCCATGGTTTTCATTTCCCACTCGGTGGGAGGCTCCTTAGTATCTTCATACACATCTCTTACGTGTGTATTCTTTCCCAAGTGTTGAGAGCTCATTTGTAATTTCGGTGAATCTAGCATCCATTTGGTCCATCATTTCACCTGCAAGCATTTTAAATTTTTCAAATTTTTGAACAACGTGAGATAATTTGTTTTCCTTAATTTGCTCGGATCCTTCACAAATTAAGGTTAATTTATCCCATTTCTTTTGTTTGTCTTGCAACATTTGACTTTGTTGAACATGGCTTTGTCCAAAGTCTTGTAAAGTATATCATTGGCCACATTGTCAAGGTTGTATCTTTTTCTATCATCATTTGTCCACTCGGCTCTTGGCTTTTCAACCATAGTGATGCAGGAGGAGCAACCTCCTCTTCCTCATTCGCAAAGACACCTCTCCTTGTAGTTGTGTTCACTTTCATTATTTACGGTGGTCCATCCTCTATCACTATCCACATCTCATCATGTAAAGGTGATAGATGAGCACGCATACGTATTTTCGGTCATCAAATTCTTCAATGGTGAACATAGGAATGCGTGTCAAATTTGCTTCCATGATAATAACTTCGTTGTTTTAAGAAGAGTTTTCAAAGATCAAGTGCTAAAGCAAGTTTTGAAAGATTGGAGATCTAGTTCAGTAACCAGTGCGGAAGGCTCAATGAACCAACCGCTCTGATACCACTTGTAGGTCCCAAGGGGTGTGAGTAAGGTTTAGAAGGGGGGGTTGAATAAACTTACCAACTTTTGCAATTTAGTCCTTTTAAAATATTACGAGTTAATTACGACTATGTCCTTGATGGGCTGACTAAGTTAGTTAACCGACAGAGTTAGTCACTCAGCGGACTCGGTGAGCTATTGATAGAATAACTCGGCTATTTAGTCTAAACCTTAACTTGGCTGTGATGAGATTTTTAGCGGAAGACATAACACCCTTGAATTTGAATTAAGTTTGTTTTAACACTTGGTTTTTAGCACTTTGTTAATTATCAGTTGGATAGCAAATTATCAGCAGATATTAAATGATGTGCAGAAAATGAATGCTAAAATGTAAATGACACAATAAATTTTATAGAGGTTCAAAGATGGGGTAATTCTTCTACTCATCTCTTCTCCAACTCCTGGAGGAATCCACTAAGTATTGATCAGTACAAAGTGGTTATCGGTCCGGATACAAGTCTTGATCACACGGTGACTTGATCCTTTGGGACTCGATCGGAAATGCTTTGGTCACACTGGTGGCTTCTCGTATGACTCGGCTTCTTCCACAGGCGTTTGCCTTGCTACTAAAACTCACTTGCTAAGCTTCTTGGATTTGATCACGAAGCCCTCCAATAACTTGAGACTAGTTCGACCTTGAACCTTTCTACGATCCCTCCTTGGAATGTAGACCTCTTTTGATTCTTCAAAAGTTTCCTCTTCAATAGTTTGAAGTTGTCTTTCCTTCACAGCTTGGTGTTGGATCGATTTCTTTCGAGGTTTAGGCTTGAGGATTTGCTTGAATAACTTGAGAATATTTTGCAGGTTACAGCTCGAATGATAGCTTGAATGTTCGTGGTTCGGGTAACCTCCTCTCAAAGTGATTCCTCGGCCTTTTATAGTGAACTTTCAAAAATCGCCGTTGAAGAGATAAGGCTGATTTTCAAAAGTCACTTGTGTTCGTTGGCTTGTCTTGTTGCGATCCTTGATATTGACATTTTCTCGTATTAAATGAATAATCGCTTTTAGATCGACACAAGGTGCAGTGCTTCCCATTGGTTTATTCCTTTTACACGATTCTAGGATGAGCACTTTAAGACATGGCGGCATGAAAGTATTACTTGTTTAGGTAATATTCTTGACTTACGTGCAACACATTCTTTTCGATTGTCTTGACTTTTTGCCTTTTCCCCAGGTGACTTGAGTCTGCCATAGTGATTGAGAGACTCATCTGTCACTTCAACTTGAGACTTGGCTTCTATAGTTGACTTGGTGACACGTCACCGTATCCCGGTGATACTCCTTGATTGAGTTCTTGACTTCTCCTCCTTTCCATACTTTTCTTCACGGTGGAGTCTTCATCTCGATCCTTTAGTTGACTTCTTGTATATCCAGGCATAATGACTTGACTCGGCTAAATACATCCCTATCTATTTCAATGCAAATTACAAAGAAAATGGGGTGCCAACTTTCTAGTCTAAGTTTTACAAGGCATTCATCAAAATCTATTAAACAAATTTCCCAACAGCCCCCCTAATACATGAGTCCTAGAAAAATAATAATATAAAACAAATTACATTCTTCATGGACCTACTACAAGAATCTAGAAATAAAAAAAATTGGGATTGTAATCACCACCATCTCCAATAATTATATCTCAAATAAATAAAATAATAATAAACACATAAATATGAGCATCCAAAAAGGTCAATTCCATGAACGCACATAAATATAATATAATATTCTCACAAAAAATCCAGATTCATATAAAACATGCATGTGCCACCAACAATAACAAAAAAGTAAGTGGTTGAATGGTTAAAAATAATATATCATCTAAAAGGTTAAAGGTTCAAACCCATGCTAAACCAATAAGGCCTTTTAATTATTTTATTTAACGAATTGCTGCCCACATGCGCCAGTCATCCGCCACGTGGAAGCCAATATGCCCACGTGGCATCAGATGGTGTCACATCAGCCCTAATACAACGCATATCTTAGCATTATTTCGCAACAAAAAAATTAAACAGCAGGGCCAACAAGAAACATTAACCAACACAGCGGCAGATAACATTAACCAACACAGGCCATAGCGGCAAAAACATTAACCAACATTCTCGCAAATCCATGTATGATTTGTTTTTCTTAAAAAACTTTGAATCACAATAATTTATTCATTTCAAATCCGTTTTGCATTCGTAATTAATATACCAAATTAATCATTTTTTTCGAGATCTATGATTTGACACCAATATTGAATATATAAAAACGAAAAAATAGATTCGAATTTTTTAATAAAAAACTAAATCTCATGGATTATCAAACTCAAGCACATCACATAGGCGAGAACGAGCCCTAATGGCTCTGATACCACTGTTAGTAATTAAGCCACATAAACCACATAATATGTGTGAATCAAAATTACCTTAGCAGCGGATGAATCGATTCACTCGGATCTATGGCTCACCTACAAGCCTTCGTTGATGTGTATAACTCCATGGTGTGTACATCAACACCCCGTGTACCACGAACTTCTTCTTGTACTTGCCGAATGGGGTAGACAAACGTCCTTCTCGCTCCAATGGATCTACCAGAGTATCTACCGAATAAACACACTACTTAGACCCTTAGAGATTGGTGATTATCCAAGAAGAAAACCGTAGAGAGAAATTTTAGGAGAGAAAATTATTCTTGTTTGTGAGGGGACATCTTTTTCAAGTGATATGATAGTAGGAAGAGATATCATATATATATATATATATATATATATATCAATCCCTTATTTATGTTAGAGTCAATATGAGTGGTTTCTAGGTAAGCCTCATCCAAATAGGACTCCTCAAATATGGATGCACTCTATTGCACCCAATAATTATGATATGTTTAAAATATTGTTGGTGCACGTATGGCAATTGAAATTTGGATGACAAGCTTTGGTTGCTAGGTGAATATTGCATGATACTATTTGTTTGGTGTTCCTTTGGGTCTAATATTAGGGTACACACTTTAAATGGGTGTACAAGTAAGTATGGCATGGGGTTTATTGATTTTGTTTCTTTTACATATTAATCTAATTTACACTAACATTTGTATTTGTTTTTTTTTTTTTTTTTTTTTTTGCGGGGTATATGGTGTGGAATCGTAGTAGGAGCAGTTGTTTAAACTATCAATCTCTTTTGGCTTCAAGCTCATTTAATAGAGATGAAGGAAGTACATTGTAATACAAATTTCTTGTCTGCAAATATTATAAACAAGAAAGAATTGTACAAATAAAATTTATTGAATCAAATTAAATTAAAGGAGTACAATTCCTAATAATCTTTTGATTCTTCTCTTCAAGAACAATATTTGAATTTCGAAGGTAGATTAAACCCTTGATCTCCTTTGAGCTCGATTTTGGTTTTCAATAACATTAATTCGGGGCTTGAGCGGTTTAATCCCGAATTAAACGTGATATATTTGGCTTTTATACTTGAGACCTTCTTGGTGGATTTGACTCTTTGATATTCCTCCAAGATAGATTTGACTTCAATAATGTTAACTCGAGGGATTGAAAGCTTAATCTCGAATCAAACGCTAAATTTGAGCAGACTCCACAGTAAACGCCTTGAATTTCGCCTTGAACACAGTAGATTCCTCGGATTTGGACTTCTTAATTTGAGAGAATTCGCCTCTTGCTTGGACTTCTTCTCTTTTAATTTGTTTGTCCATGAATTGTGAAGAGGGCCTCTATTTATAGGTGTGGGATGGATATTCTTGTCATAATTGTTGGATGAAATCGGGCGTTTTGATTGGCTGATCATAATTTGTCTTGTATATCTTGCCATAATCAAAAGAATATGATTTAATTTTATTTGACTTGATTTATTTACCAAAATATTGGTAAATCACTTTCTTATTTGCAACATCTTACCTTGATGGCCAAGATTGAAGATTTCGATACTTGACAATATTTGGTAATAAATTTAGGTGTCTACAAATGCCCCTCGTGATTTGTTCAAGGACAACATGTCATGGAGTGAATGAATCGCGAAATCATTTCATTGGGATCAATTTGAAGCACATAGATGGTTTACACTCATATCAAGGAGTATTAATTTAAACTTGAGACATCTTGAAAGTTTATACTCATTTCAATGAGTCTTCATTTGAGATATATTGATAGTTTATACTCGTATCAAGGAGCATTCATTTGAATTTAAGACATATTGATAGTTTATACTCGTATCAAAGACATATTAATAGTTTATACTCGTATCAAGGAGTAACCATTTGAACTTGGGATATATTGATAGTTTATACTCGTATCAAGGAGTAATCATTTGAACTTGAAATTTATTGATAGTTTATACTCCTATCAAGGAGTAATAATTGAACTTCCGATATATTGATAGTTTATACTCGTATCACGGAGTATTATTGATATTTTATGCTCGTATCAAAGAGCCATATAGACATTTTATGCTCGTATCAAGGAGCATTGTTGATGACTTTGATTTGAAAATTGTAGATAGTTTTTGCTCATATTAAGGAGCACTGAAAAAACTTTGGCTTGGAAATTTCAGATAATTTATGCTCATATCTGGGAGCCATATAGATAGTTTATGCTCTTGTCAAGGAGCTTTATGAAGACTTTGATGTAAAATTTTAAATAGTTTATGCTCATATCCGGGAGCCACATGGACAGTTTTAGCTGTTGTCAAGGAGCTTTATTTGCCAGATTTTTTAAGAGTTAACTTTTATTGCCCCCACGCTCAGCTTCTTCACCTCCATCGTCATCGATATTACTTGGATATTCTTGTTCATCGAGTTTCATGCTTATCTCGATGGCATATGCATGTGCTGCTAATTCTTCAAAAGTTTTATTTTGATTCCTTGAAGTATGTAGCATAGGCTCCAATGCATTCCTTGGATGCACATCTTAATTGTTGAAGCCTCTGACAATTGATCTTTGTAGTTGAGGCTTAAGTCCCTCCAACGATTGATGTAGTCAATGACAGACTCTTCATTCAACTGGCGTGAATTTGTGAGTTCAATCATGTTAATTGTTTGCCGTATGCTATAGAAATGGTTGAGAAACTCTTGTCCAATTTCTCCCAACTATCAATTTAATTTGCCCCCAAGTCGGTGTACCAATCGAATATACTTCCCTTCAAGGATCGGAAAAATTGCTTCACCAATTGATCTCCATAAGTCCCAGCATCATTACATGTCTCAATGAAGTGAGTCACGTTTTGTCTTGAATTGCCTTTACCATCGAGGTTGATAGCCAAACGACATTTTTAAATTATCAATTCTAGAGGTGTATGGCTTGACATAAGTTGAAGTTGACTTGGAGCTTTCATCGAACTTTTCTTTGATATTTCCTTTAGGGCTCGTTTGGTTGCATGATGGTAATGTGCATGATTATATCTCATTTCATTTTCAAGCCTTATCATGTGGACACAATATGTCATATTATCATGTTTGTTTGATGGATTGTGATACAGGATACAAGTGGGTTTATTAATAATGTGTTTGGTTCATGTTGGATAAGAACATTTATTCAAGGTGGATATGACCTTTGTACCCCTAACTTACAATTTATTTACGATTTCCATACTTTGATTTATTAGGTCTGTTTGTTCATACTTTGACTGGCTTCTCATTCTATTCAATACTCCATTTCCCCATCCTCAATCCATTATTGTTGTTCAACTCAACACTCCTCTTATTAGCCCTTTGTTCGACTCCAATCTCCATGGTTCAATTAAAATTGGACTTCGAGGACTTACGTTTCTGTTTTTGGATATGTTGTTGGACTTTTATTACTAATTTCTGATTTGTATGCATTGTGTGGCTTGTATGTGGTGACTTGTAAGACTTGAATAAGTTGTTTTATGGACTATGTTTTCAAACTGTTCAAAATGAAAGCCAATTCTATAATCACTTTTTCATAAAATCACTTGTTCCTATAATCTTGTTTTAAACAACCACTTATTCCTATAATCATTTTTTCTTATAATCACTTATTTCTAATGTTGTTTTATTTAATCACTTTCACCAAGTTATAATCACTTTTTCATATAATCACTTGTTCTATATCTTGTTTTCATACAATCACTTATTCCTATAATCACTTTTTCTTATAATCACTTATTTCTATAATCTTATTTTCATTTAATCGCTTTCACCAAGTTATAATCTTGTTTTAAAACTTAAACAATCAAAGATTTTTGTAATAGCCAAAAATCACTTTTACAAAAAATCACATAGGCCTCCTATAATCACTTATTTCGATCACAATCATTTCATAAAAATCCAACTTATTCACACACACATCCTAGCCACAGATAACTTGATTCACAAAAACCATGTTTCTCAACAACCAAAAACTGAAAAGAGATTTTTGTCAAAAGAAGAAAAAAAACACTGAAAAGAGATCACAATATTTCAAAGTGAAAACCAAGAAAGTCTATTGTGAGTAAAAGGGGATTATGGTATGAACAAGGACATCGAGGGGTAAGAAAAGATGGGAAATGTATCACACCCCCAAAGTGGGATATGGTATCATTAAATTGGCTTGATAAGGGAGAGGAACCTTTGCTTTTTCATGGGTGTAGGTCCCGAGGGGTGTGAGTAAAGGTTTAGAAGGGGAGGGTTGAATAAACCTTACCAACTTTTCATTTTTAGTCCTTTTAAAATAACAGAGTCAATTTCTGACTATGTCCTTGAGGGACTGACTAAGTTAGTTAACGTGAGTTAGCCACTCAACTTCAACTCACTTGAGCTTCTTGGATTTTCGATTGAAATTTGTTGATAGAATAACTCAATTTTGTTTAGTCTAAACCTTAACTTGATTTGTGATAAGATTTTATTTGGAAGACTTAACACCCTTGAATTTGGTTTAACTTTGTCTTAAACACTTGATTTTTGCACTTTGTTAATTATCAGTTGGATAGCAAATCATCGAGTAGATATAAAGTGTTATGCGAGTTAAAATCTTTGAAATGTAAATGACACAATAATTTTTATAGAGGTTCGAAGATGGGGTAATTCTTCTACTCTTCTCTTCTCCAACTCCTGGAGGAATCCACTAAGTATTGATCGAGTACAAAGTGGTTATCACCCAGGATACAAGTCTTGATCACACAACCGACTTGATCCTTTGGGACTCATCCGGAGATTCCTTGGTCACACGGTGGCTTCTTGTCCGACTAAACTTCTTCACTAAATGAGGCATGTTTGCCTTGCTACTTCAACTCACTTGCTCAAGCTTCTTGGATTTGATCACGAAGCCCTCCAATAACTTGAGGCTGGTTCGACCTTGATTCTTCAAAAGTTTCCTCTTCAACATTGGTTTGAAGTTGTCTTTCCTTCTGACTTGGTGTTGGATAGATTTCCTTGAAATTTAGGCTTAGGATTTGCTTGAATAACTTGAGAGTATTTTGAAGAGAAGAGATGGTTCTGATGTGAATAAATGCTTGATTGCTCGTGGTTGGGTAACCTTCTCTCAATGAGATTCCTCAGTCTTTTATAGTGAACTTTCAAAAATGTCCATCAGTTGAAGAGATATTTGATTTTCAAAAGTCACTTGTGTTCATTGGCTTGTCTTGTTGCGATCCTTGAAGTTGACATTTCCTCGTATTAAATGAATGTTCACTTTTTTCTAGTCGATCCCAGTACAGTGATCCCGTTTATTGGTTTATTCCTTTACACGACAAAACTTAAGGGATGAGCACTTTCGGATATGGCGGCATGGACGTATTACTTATTTAAGTAAGCTTCTTGACTTAACTGCAAAGCGGATTCTTTTCGAGGTTGTCTTGATTTATTTGAAAAGCCACAATGCAGTAGTTCTCTAACTTCCCAGGTGACTTGAGTTAGCTTCCAATCAATGGATGACTCATCAGAAATCATCACTTCAACTTGAGACTTGGCTTATTGAGTTGACTTGGTGACACTTAACACAAAAATTGTATCGGTGATACTCCTTTGATCGAGTTCTTGACTTCTCCTCCTTGCCATACTCGGTTATTTCACAAGGAGTCTTCATTTCGATCTTGATTGACTTCTTGTATATCAAGCATATGGTGACTTGACTCGGATTCTAATAACCCTATCTATTACAATGCAAATTACAAGGAAAATGGGGTGCCAACTTTCTAGTCCAAGTTTTACATAGCATTCATCAAAATCTAAACAATAAATTTCCCAACAATGGGCCCAACATTGTTGAACCAAACAAAACAATGTGTAGGATTTAGTAAAAATGTGGGTGATATCCCAAGCATAACTGCCAACCAAACGAGCCTTTAATGAATTCTTTCACTTGGTCAAATGGAATCAGCTCGCCAGACGAGACTTGCAGCTCTGCAGTTGGAGACTTCTCATTTTCACATTGTTGTTGATGTGTGGATGTTGCAACGTCATCTTGAGCTTCGACATGTTTGCCCATCACACAACTTGAATAAATTTGATTTACTTTATCTATCAACTTCATGATTTTGGAGTCTCGAACTTGAACATATTTTGTGAGTCCCTCTATAGAACTTGTCAAGCTTGCAATTTGCTCCTCTAATGTTGTAACATTTGTCACCATTATGGACGCCACATTTGAAGTGAGCGAGTAACTTGGTGCGAGTGAGGAGTTGATGAAAGCAGGCGTATCCTTGGATCTCAACATCATTGGTTTCATTGTCGAGTTAAGTGATTCAATATCGGCAAGCACTTGTCCAAATAAAATGAATGATTGAGAGAAAACAAATGCGAGCAAGGAAGTGATCTCCGAAGGTGCTTGCAATTTCTTGGATATGACGCCATAACTTCCACTTGTGGCATTTGAGGAGTTTGATGTAGCAACTTTGACTATTTTCACCTTGTGATTGGCCATGATACTTGAGAACTTTGATGAAGAGAAGAGATGAGAGATAGAAACTATCCCACATGAACAAGGACGTGCCAAAAAATTTGTAACACAAATTTCTTGTCTCACGCAAATATTAAAAACAAGAAAAAGTTGTACAAAAGCTAGGTTTTGAATTTGTTGAATCAAATTAAATTAAAGGAGTACAATTCTAATAATCTTCACGATTCTTCTCTTCAAGAACAATATTTGAATTTTGAAGGTATATTACACCTTTGATCTCCTTAGATTTTGCTTGATTTTGGTTTTCAATAACGTTAATTTAGGGGCTTAAAAATTCAACTCTTTAACTAATCTCATAAAAACCAAATCATGCTTTTAAGCGTGATATATTTGGCTTTTATACTTGAGACCTTCTTGGTGAATTTGACTCTTTGATCTTGACTCTTTGATCTTCAAAGATGGATTTGACTTCAATAACATTAACTCTAGGGCTTGAAAGCTTAATCTCGAATCAAATGCTAAATTTGAAGCGAGACTCCATGATGAACGCCTTGAATTTCGCCTTGAACACGGTAGATTCCTCGGATATGGACTTCTTGATTTGAGACAATTCGCCTCTTGCTTGGACTTCTTCTCTTTGAATTTGTGTGTCTATGAATTATGAAGAGGCGTCTATTTATAGGTGTGGGATGGAGATTCTTGCCATAATTGTTGGATGAAGCAGGCGTTTTGATTGGCGATTATGATTTGTCTTGCATATCTTGGCATAATCAAAAAGAATATGATTTGATTTGATTTGACTTGATTTATTTACCAAAATATTGGTAAATCACTTCATATTTGCAACATCTTACCTTGATGGCCAAAATTGAAGATTTCGATACTTGACAATATTTGGTAATAAATTTAGGTATCTGATGCCGATTGACTCGTGGCTAGAAAATCCAAGAAAATTTCTCTTTAGCTAATTTGATAGTTAGAAACCATTGATCATTTGGTTGAATGATTGTAATGAGCTTAGTTTTCTCTCAATTTGTAAAGGCCCAAGCACCCCTCTTTTAATAAAATTCTTTATCCTATAAAAAAAAATCTATCATTCTCTTTTGGATTGTTTATAAAACTAACTGGAATAAAGAGGTTTGTACAATTTCCACCTGCATGTTTTTTCTTCTTAGAATGAAATAATGAATAATTAATTTTCTAGTGTATAATGCAGGCTTTTATTGCAGCCAAAAGGATCAAACAGTGCCGTGGGGATCCAAATGGTAAAGAAAAGGACTTGGAGAAATAATCATAACTGACTTCGAATTTAGGGCATCTAATTGTGAATCACAAGGGTCTTCTCATCTATAGATCTTGCTAGCTTCAAGAAAATTCTTTCCTTTATTCTTTTTTTTTTTTTTTTTGTCTGATAAAGAATTGGTTTGGAAAATTTTCTGTTGTAATGCAATAGGTTAAATCGGAATTTCAATATTATCCTGTGAACCAGTTATTTTGCTTTAGATGATATGTTCGATATTTGTGGTTCGTTAAAATTCTATATTTCACACAATATTTGAATTCCATTCAAGTGTACTGACGTTAGTGGCCCATAGATGGATTCCCAGTATGATTTGCTTGCTTTCATGTCACAATCTCTGAGTCTGTCAACAAATAAGCACTCATATGAAAATATTAATTGAAAAAAATGAAATTAATTAATGGCAACAAATATGCAATATGATTTGCTTGCTTTCATGTCACATAGCATTATTCATTGTTAACTAACTTCCAAATACCTCTCTCTCTCTCTCTCTATATATATATATGTCATAAAGACCATGCACGAAATACAACACTACTGTCTAAAAATTGAAAATGGAAGATAATAACACCAAGCAACCACTTGTTTCCTCCATAGACGAAGAACAATTAGTCCCACAACTTTCTGGCCAACGATACTTATCTAGCCATTCATTTACTTCGTCTTTTGTTGCTGACGGGGATGATGGCATTGCTCAATCACCGGCATTGACGGTTTCGTCAAGGCGTTCAACGTGAGTCGAAAAAGCTATGGTATTTGGCGGGGCCCGCCATTTTCACCTCCGTTTGCCAATACTCCTCGGTGCCATCACTCAAACCTTCGCCGGCCACATTGGCACACTCGAACTCGCCGCTTTCTCTATCGAGAACACGGTCATCGCGGTTTAAGTTATGGCGTCATGGTATTAATTCTATCGCCTCCCTATACAATACAGGAACGAAATTTGTGCCAATGTGTTAACTGTTAAGTGATTATGTGAAAATTATCATGAAAAATACAAGATTGGATGACGAGATTGTTACATGTAGTATTGAAATCTTTAATATTTTGGTTATATATTTTTACGAAAAGGAAAAATTAATGACCCCCAAACTATACGTGATTTTCTACATTGCCCCTAAACTAATTATTTTTCTACTTAACCCTCGAACTATATGAAAATTTCTACGGTCCCATCTCTCCTCCCCTTGGCCGCGGGAATATTCGGTCAAATTCGCGACGAGTGGAAGAGATGGTCTTTGTAGAATTTTCGTGTAGTTCAGGGAGTTAAGTAAAAAATATTATAGGGGGTAATGTGAAAATCATGCATAGTTAGGGGGTATATTAAAATTTCCTCCAGTAATTAAATCAACTTTAAATTTCATTTAATTCTTCCTCAATTTTAGATTTACTAGCTTACCAGGTTCGACTTTTCCCCGTATGCACATCAAATTGTAAATTATGTGTGCCCATAAATATGTATGCATGCTTATATAATATGTTATAATTCCATTGATTTTATCAAAATGGTGTTTCAATTTGTTGGGTTCTTGATTAGGGATGGTCCGACTTGCCGCGGGGCACGGGCGAGTCAGGTCGGCCCCTCCTACCCCACATTAAATAAAGTTAAATAGAAAAAATAAATAATTTTTTTATTTTTAATATACTTATAAAATATTATTTACAAAAAATAATATTTTTGACCATGTCATTGAATTTGCTCATCCCTATTCTTGACCATTCTATTGCTTCGAATAAAAACAGTCATATAGTGGAGAGGAATGTCATTTCTATATTTGATTGGGTTTTCAAAGCTTGTATTCTTTATTTTGCTTTAAAAAATATTTATTTTAGTGTCTAAATATTTTTCAGAGTCAGAGTAATTCGTTTGAAAATCATGCATAATAACTTGTGAAATTATAAAACTATGATTTAATTTAATACTTTATTTGTATACAAATGTACAATAAGTATAAATATAAAAATCTATGAAATTTTTATTGTACCCCCCGAACTATGCACAATTTTTGAAACCAATCCCTAAACTATTTTCTTCTATTTAACCCCATAAACTACATAAAATTTTATACGGTGCCCTCTTCTCCTCCCCGCCAACGGAATATTCCCATCAGATCCGTCGGCGGGGAGGATGAGATGGGGACCGTGTAGTTGAGAAAAAAGTTTAGGGGCAATGTAGAAAATCGTGTAGTTGAGGGTTTATTAATTTTCCTCTTACGTTAATGAGAAAATTAATAGAAAAAAAACTAGTTTAGGGGGATTAATGATTGAAAATCTTGGCTTTAAATTATAGTTTGTCAAAATTTGGGGTTTCATTTCACCGGAAATTAGTCCCACGATTTGAAATTAACGGAAATGTTGACACATGCATGGATAACAAATTGGCGGGGATTTTATTTTTCAAAGTTATGTAATATACAGTCACGTGACAATTTTGCATCCAAATTGAAAAATTACCCCACCAACATTAATATATATACGTAGTTATGAAAATATTATCACTATTCACTTGTCATAATAGTTTTACCAGAACTTTATATCAATTAATGGTGATAAATTAAGTATAATTTCTCTCGTACAATTGGAAAGTGAAAATCATTATTTTGGTTAAATAATGATTCGCACCCTATATTCAGTGGGGAATGGGAAGCGCGCTTGAAACACTATGCGGGCAGGCGTACGGCGCCGGCCAAATTGACATGCTCGGCGTCTACATGCAGAGATCCTGGGTTATTCTTCTCGCTACCAGTGTTTTATTAACGCTTATTTACGTTTTCGCCGAACCGATTTTACTTCTATTGGGGCAAGACAAAGACATTTCTCGAGTGGCGGCGCAATATGCACTATGGATGATCCCACAGCTCTACGCTTACGCGATGAATTTTCCGATCGCCAAGTTCTTGCAGGCGCAGAGCAAGATCATGGCAATGGCCTGGATTTCTGCTGTAGCGTTGGTTTTGCACGTCCTTTTCAGCTGGCTGTTTATGTTGAGGCTAGGGTGGGGAATGGCCGGGGGTGCGTGGGTTTTGAACTTGTCGTGGTGGTTCATAGTGGTGGGACAACTAGTTTACATCTTCAGTGGAACGTGTGACAGAGCTTGGTCTAGATTTTCTTGGCAGGCTTTTCAGAATCTTTGGGGTTTTGTTAAGTTATCCATGGCGTCCGCTGTGATGCTGTGGTGAGTACTGAGTACTTCAAATTTAAAATTAATTATATTTGATTAATCCGATATGAAAATTTAAAATCAATTATTATTTTTTGCGAATATTTTTGACATACTAATTAACTTTTTGTTTTTAATTTGTTGACTTATATATTACAGCTAGCAACTTACTTTTGTGTCTTCTTCTTGTTCATATGGTGGCAGCTTAGAGATATGGTATCTTACAGCACTTCTTCTCTTTGCCGGATATCTAAAGAACGCACAAGTTGCTGTGGATGCATTATCCATATGGTCAGTATTAATTAATACGCTCTCTCTTTCTATTAACTCATGTTGCTGGATTTACATTTGTTATGTTATTGATATATATATTTAAATAAATAATAAGGTTAATTATAACTATAAGTTGGGATTGCACAAAGGGCGTAGCCGGGGTGCTCCCTGGTCGTGGCACAACCTAAATTGGGTAAGGTTAAAAACAAATTGGTCTCTTTTTTTTTTTTCGAAAATTGGGAAATTTCTATTTGGGTCAGAAAAAAAAAAATGTGTTGGGACAAGGGGGAGTCTAGCATGTTGCCTACCCCTTTAAAATTTATATATAAAAGTGTTTTTTCTTTTTAGGGGGTGTGATGGTCTATAAATGTGCATGTTAAAATTTTGTTTTATGTTTTATATTAGAATATAATCCAAGAGTATTAGTAATTTAGTATGCATTTTTTTAAAAGAAAAAAAGAAAAATATTAGTATGCATTAGTATATCAGTCAAAAAATAAATTTTGACAGGTGCATGAAGAAACATAAAACGTACGTTAGTAGATTTATAAATAAAATAACTAACATTGTGAAAAAACAACACGTTGTACTATATGAACAATTATTGTAGTACATTAATTATTGTGAATACAACATTTTGGATGTACTAAAATTAGAATGCTCCAAAGTCCAAAAACAGCCATCTTAAAATTTTTAAAGTAGTACTCTTTTTTACCCATCAATATAACAAAACTCTTTTCTACCCAAATTGACAAAATTGCCCCTATTTTTAAGTTGGGTTTTTTGAATTTTGAAACTGAAGTTGTTATTATAACCATTAAAAACCGTATAGAAACCGTATACAAACATTTAGATATCCCTCATGTTCGAAATAAATATGGTGTTAAAAATCTATGAAGTTTATTTCATAATTTTGAAATCTATTTGTGAATGTTCGAATATATGTATAAAATAATTGATAATGTGAAATATTTGAGTTTAGTTGTTAGAATGTTCGAAATAGATGAAGTATTTTGGGTAAGTGTTTGAAAATGGGGTATATTTTTTCGGCTATGGCACGATTAGATGAGGAAGACGAAGAGGCACAATACATGCACGATATGGTGCTATATCGTGCCTGTATCGTGCCGTAAGGTTATTTGGGCACGATATCGTGCGCATGGTTAATTGGGCGCGATATCGTGCGCGGGGGTTAATTAGGTGCGATATCGTGCCCAATTAAGATAAAACTTCGTTCAACCGATAAAAAAAAAAGATAAAACTCGTTACATATTCGAACAACTAATGAGCATGCTTTATCATTATTATAATTATTAAATTGAAATAAAATGTGCATCTTTTATTGCACTGGAAGAACCCCAAAACGCATGCTTGTCAGCTTGTGCATACATATATTAAAAAAACCCTTGCAGGCATATATGCTACAACCCACTTGGAAGGAACCCACTTGGGCACGATATCCACGCTCACATTAATGAAGAGTTAATTGGGCACGATATCGTGCCGCATAGTTGGTGGGTGCGATATCGTGCCATAGGTTTAATTAGGCGATATCGTGCCGTATGGTTATTTAGGGTTATATGAAATCGTGCCTATATCGTGCCAACACTCCATATTGTCGTGATATCTTTTGCATGTTATTCGATTTAAACAAGGTTAAGTAATTAAGAGGAGAAGCAACATTACCTTTTTATTCAATTTTTTGGTTCGATTTTGGTTATGAAAGAATACAAAAAGAACTTTTGATATTTTGTGAAGAAGAAGAAAGAAGAGAGAGAAAATATGAAAAAGCAAAATAGAAGGGGAAACATATGTATGGGAGTATTTAATTGCAAGAGAGAAATCACATCTACCTACTTTAAATCTTGCATTTAAAGCGCCAGTATTATGATAAAAGAAGCCAAAAGTGGGTAGAAAATTATGTTTTTATCTTACACCAAAAACTCTCTCACCTAATCCAGTGGGTAATTTGCCCTATTTGCTCAATAACTATTCCAGCACATTATGTTTATAGTTTTTGTTTGCTGTGGAAAGTGCAAAAAGGAAGAAAGCGATATATATATATTCTATACATGTGATGTGGGATTCTGAAACAAGAATCAATTTCAAGGGCTCACAAGAAAATAACCCCACATACGGGAGATTGAGCACATGTCGCAATTTGCTAGCTAAGGCGCTCCCAAGGATCCGTGGGTTAAAATGAACGGTTATGATGTTTTTGGAATTGCATGGTGATCTGAGACCCATAATTGGGACATGTCAATCACACTGTCACACATAAACACTCAAATTCAATATTTAGAAGTTTTTAGATTCAATCAGCCAGAAATTGAAGTTGACTTTTGGATATAGGACAAACAAGGAAAAAGACATAACATGGTTTTGTCATCATGTCTATATTCATCAACAATAAAATATACATAAGATCTTTGACATTAACAAGGTTTTGTCTACAAATATCAAAAATGGCCCGACCTAGTCGAGCCCCTAAAAGTTTAAGGATTAAGCATATATTTCAGAAGTATTTATAATATGAGGGCTTTTTAGTCCGGTCTTAAGGTGGCCTTAGGGTCGAGCTAGGACTTGGGTCGGGCTTGCCCATAAATTTTTCTTTCGGTAAAGTTTTTGTATTTTATAAATTTATATTTAAATTTATAACTATAATACTACCAAATCGATTTTTGATCTCATTTATGAATTATCATTCAAACAATTGGGAAATTATAATTAATGAAGATGAAGGAATATGATATCGTAATCCATGATTCCATTAATGTTGAAACATTAAATTGTTGATGTTAATTTATTAATTCATAAAGTTATTTAGAAGAAATCTCATTTATTGTTACTTAATTTTCTTAGATCATGTAATAATATCAGTGTTTCATTTGATTAGGAATATTAAATTTATAAGGGCATGACATCATCAAAAAGAAGAAAAAAACTATAGAGAGTCTTTTAGGGCTAGGGTTGATAGATGAATATTAAATTCTCTGGTATATATCCAACAATAAAATATACAAAAGATTACAAGACTTTCATTTTACTCTAATGCTCACAATTACAATAGTACTTGTGTGTGTATATATACTAGATACACACGGGTACGGGCTATCCTAGTAATAAGTAGAAGCTGTCAAATGAGCTAGTCAGTGTTGGTTCGCTAGGCCAAAGAGAAAACCCGAGGTTTGGGTCGGTAGAAACTCCATCTAATCTATTTTTGAGATCGCTCAGGCCCACTCCACCACATGAAATGGCCGGCCGATCGGCCGCCCAACTTTGTGGACCTAATTTAATTTTTAGTACATTTTAAACTAAAAGAATTCATCATTTATACTAATAATTTTACAATAATAATAAATATATTTGTCATAAAAAGTATTTATTAACATTTTTACATTTAAATAATTTAATAGTGAAACCATTGAAATAATTTTTTATATAATTTTCGAAATTACATTATGCTATGAACACTTATTTTTAGGATCTTTTTATTTATTTTAAATTTCAATAACAATATTTTATTAAACTTCAAACATATTTACAATAGTATTTATACATTGTTAAAAATAAATTAAATTTAATTTCATTTATAAATATAATAATACAATTAGAAGATTGTATTTTAGAATTTATATTACGATACAATTAAAATATATGATTTTCAAAAATAATGATCTATTAATATATTTTAAAACTAAAGCATAACTTAGTACATAGTTTTTCAGCTTTAAAATAACATTATATATTCTTTTTTTCATCATCTAATATGAATTATAAGGATTTTGAGTTATATCAAAATTTTAATATATATATATATATATATATATATATATAAACAATTCAAAGTTTGTAATTTATCAAGAATTGTTCTAAGATAATTCATATAAGTTAAAAATATGATATCGCACTCCAAACATGTGGCAGTATTGTTTATAAATTTTAAACATTTTAAAAAATAAATTCAGTTTATATTTATGTATAAATATAATAACACAATTAAAAAATTAAAGTCTAATGATGTATATTGTAATACCAAATTACGATTTTAAAACACTACTTTCGAAATGCTATAAATTCTCATTACATTAAGGATTTGATTAAAATTATAAAATTGTATTAAATTGATCGTAAAAAAACAAAAAGAGATAATATTATAGCCAATAATCCTGATTTGTTTTATATTTAAAGCTTAGATTTTTTGATTTTTTAATACAATAATTAATACTTATTAGTCATATATAAGTAGATTGTTAATGCGTACCAAAATTAAAATGAACAAATTTAATGATAAACTACAATAATTTCGGACAACAAATGTATTTTCTTTTTTAAAAAAATCTCAAATTCACGTGCAAATATCATAGTTAATTCTAATTAGACATACCTAAATTAAAATGTCAATCCATACCATAGTTAAGATTAACAAAATTAATGATATAATTACAAAGATATTGGACATATATATTCATTGCCTTTTTTCCATAAAAAATTATCTAATTAATTTTTAGCAAGTACAAATAGGAGGAAAACAAATTTGGAAACATGTTTGTTATTTTATATATATATATATATATATATATATATATATATGGCAAAAACTTGTATAAGACCGTCTTACGGATCCCATTAAAGTAAGACGGATCCTGTTTCAACCCTTCGCATAAAAAAAAAGCGCATCTAATATACAAGTACTTGTCTGCTGGGCCACGCCCAAGTTCCCGCCATTGCACTGGGCCCTGACTCGACCCAGTTGGGCGCGCCCCCTTGATGGTTGGATCCTCTTACTCAAAAATTAAGAAATTTGCAACAATTTGGGAATTGAACCGGTCTGTAACCAAAGAGAGGTGATATTCTACCAGCTGGACCAATGGTGCTTGTTGTGCATATTTAGTATAACCATGAATATAACCATGGATATAAAGCTTCATTATCATCCCTTCATTTTAGAAATTTAAATTCTCTGAATACCAAGTGAAACTTTATCTGAAAATAGTGATACTTTTGAGTAATAAATATGATACTTTTAAGGTGAACATTGATACTTTAATTTTTACATATTCAAAAAATAAGAATTTTTGATATACGCATTCTAGTTTCATAGCTAATGTTTTTTACATTGAAAAACTGATACTTATGATGGAAATAATGATACATTTGATATTAAATATGATACTTTTACGATGGACAATGACATTTTAAAATTTTAAATTCTCACGAATAAAAAATAATACTTTATCGAAAATAGTGATACTTTTGAGTAAGAAATATGATACTTTTAAGGTGAACATTGATACTTTAATTTTTACATATCAAAAAAAATAAGATTTTTTGATGTATTTATTCTAGTCTCATAGCTAATGTTTTTACATTGAAAAGCTGATACTTATGTTGAAAATAGTGATACATTTGATATTAAATATGATACTTTCATGATGGACAATGACATTTTAAAATTTTAAATTCTCGGAAAAAAATTGATACTTTATATTAAAATAGTGATACTTTTGATAAGAAATATGACACTTTTAAGGTGAACATTGACACTTTAATTCTTATATATTCAAAAAATAAGATTTTTATATTAAAATATGTGACCGTATTAAAAAAACATGATGTTTTATCTCAAAAAATAGATACTTTTTTTCATAAAAGTGAGTACTTTTTAACTCTGTCATATTTATTTTTCTTTTGTCAACATCTTTGAATTCATAAAAGTGATACTTTATCTCAAAACATGGATACTTTTACTCATAAAAGTGATGCTTTTAACTCTGTCATATTTCTTATTCTGATTACAAACTAGGAACAAAAAAAGAGGAAAAATAAAAAATAAATATGATGTAGTTAAAAGTAACAACTTTTATAAGTATCCATTTATTGAGATAATGTATCAATATTTTTTAATAGACTTGGGTTCGATTCTTAGCCTTTACATTTATAGGCATTTTTCATTTTTTTAATTAACGGGCGTATTTATGAATGAGTTTATATAAATTATTATACTAAAATTGCACAATGAGTACTAGTGGTGTAGTGGTAGAACAACTCACCAAGTATATTAAGGTCGTGAGTTCAATTCCCACTAGAAGCAATTTTTTTTTTTTAAATAAGAAGTGCGAGTGGTGGGGCTGGGTGGGTGTGGGCGTGTGCGTTGGGGTGTGTGTGTGGGCGTGTGCGTTGGGGTGGCGCGGTCGTGAGTCCTTGAGTCGGGACTGAGGGGATCGTCTTACGGAATAGGATCAGTAAGACGGTCTCTACGGAGACCTACTCTATATATAGATAGATAGATAGATAAGTATAATAAGCGGTGTGACATACAATTATAGAAAAAACAATACTAGGACATTTACGAAAGCGAAATATTATGTTATCACAAGAATGGTGCATTAAGATAAGCAAATCCATTTTGATTGATTTCAATACTCTCCACAAATTAAACAACTATTACACATATAATGAAAATGGCCGATTGTATTCATCTTAGTTATAGTAAAATTACTTATGTTGCTATTTATAGTATCAAGCGATAACTAACTCAAATCGAAAGTAACTAATTATCCACTTGACATATAGCCGCGGGCATATAACTAACAAGCTAGAATATCAATTTAACTAACTAACTAATCAAATAATTAAATGCTAATACTCCCCCTCAAGATAGTTTATGTATGTCAAGAAGAGTCATCTTGGACAAGATAGGAAAAAGAGTACGAGAAGGTGATGCTTTTGTAAAGACACCAACAAGTTAGTGTTGGGGGGCGGATGGGAGAAGCTTAATCTGACGGAGGTGACTTTATCACGAACGAAATGACAATAGGAGTTACGTATTTCATGCGTTCATGAAACCACGAGTTGGAGGTGATATGTACATCAACATGATTATCACAAAAAAGGAATGAGAGATGAAATGGAGATTGAAAAATATTTTAATAGTTATTGCAAGCAAGTCACAGCGGTGGCGGACAATTGCCCATTTGGCCTCATTTGTGATAGAGCTAGCAATAGATAGAGGTCGGGTTGGTGAAATTTGAACTAGCGGGCCAAACAAAATTTGATCGGCCAAAACAAAATTGTAATTTATCACGCCAAATTTGTTGTAACTTGCCTAACTGATGAAAGTGTATATTTAGTCGGAGGTTGTTTGGACTTGTCGAGCTTTGAGCCATTTGGGCTAGGCAAAAGAGGCCGATCCTTTTTCAACCAGCGAAAAATGAAATCAACCTAGCTCCATATGCGGGTTGGTCGGGTGACTAATTTTTCAACTCTTCAGTTGATGATCGGCAATATTACATTGCATCTTGGATTTCGAAATAAGAGAGCCGCTAAAGAAAGACACAAAAATCGTGGCGGTTTGTGGGAATCGGGCATGTTCCCAATTACCATCCAAAATATTTGAAGTTGCATGGAGGAAGAAGAGGAAAAACACACCCTAACTAAGGGTGCATTTGAAAGTCTAGAAGAAGATGGTGTGCATAATAAAAATGAGGTGTTCGAGGTTTAGAAACATCTTGGTTGTGCTTATGGAGAGCAAACATAATATCTGGTTTGGATAATGTGAGTTAAAAGAGGCGTCCAATAAGGAAACAATATTGAAAAACATCATGGAAAGGGTTACTAGTGGTGGCATCCATTGGCATGTCGGGTCCGGAAGCTAAAAACCGGCATCTTTTGCAATTGAAGAGTGTGCGGTGTTGAGAAATGGTGATGCCCTTAGTTGAGCGATCTATTAGGCGAAAGAACTTAAGGTGGCCCAAATCCTCTAGTTTGAATTTGGTATGTAAGAAACTAGATATGACCCATTATCATAATGTCATCCACATAGACTAAAATGACTAATGAAGTACCAAATCTGTTGGTAAATAAGGAGTAACCGAATTTAGATTGAGTAAAACCACGTTGAATAAAGAATTACAAAACTTAGAATTCCATTGTTGTGAAGACTATTTTAAGCGGTAAATGGACTTATGTACATAATAAACAAGTTTGGTGTGTGCATTTAGAGATGCTTCTACTTTATAATAACCCGATGGAAGATAAATTTACATTTCTTCAAGTAAATCCCCGTTGACAAACATGTTATTGACATCGAATTGCACGAAAGACTAGTTATGGACAACAACTAGAGCTAATAGAACTTTCACATTGACAAGCATAACCATAGGAGAAAAGTATCAACATAAGCAACACTTTCTTGTTGGTTTTAGCCCCGAAACCAATAGGGCTTTGTATCAAGCAAGAGAACCATTAGAGTTATATTTGAATCCGTATAAAGTTATATTTGATTTCTGATTCTATGACAATAGGTGCATCATTTATTGGTAGTAAGAGAAGCAAGTGGACCATGTGTGATTAAGTTCCATATCATCAAGTTTCTCCTTCATGGATGCCCTCCAATGAGAGAAATTGCGGCTTAATGATAAAACGAGGCTCAAATGTGGATGAGTTGAGAATAAGGTGTCGATATGAAGGAAAAAAGGAGAATAAGAAATGAATTTTGAAATGGGATAATAGTGGAGGAAATGGAGAAAGAAAGTATGTGATGATAAAAGAGAACCATGATAATCTCTTAGGTAAGAAGGTGGCACTTAGGTTGGAGATGAATGTCAGGAGAGTTGGATGTAGAATGGGGGAGCCTAGGAATGTGAAGGTTCATGAAAAGAAATATGGTAAAATAAGTGCGGAAAATGGGTCAAATCATCAAGGGTTGTAATAGAGTGAAAAGGAAAAATGGATTCATGAAATACTACATAACAAGAGATCATTATCTTTTTGGAAGTAATATCATGTAATTTGTAAGCTTTTATGCCCATTGGATAACCTATGAAACACACAAGGCTTGGCACGGGGTTCGAATTTTGTGCGATGAGATGTAACAGAAGAGGAAAAGGCAAGACACCCAAAGACACAAATGGAACAATAATCAAAAAGGTTTAGAATATAAGATGGAGTAAAGTTAAGCCATGAAGCAAGGGATAAAATGTTTTATTTATAAAGAATGTAGTTATAGGAATGCAATCGCTCCAAAGCAGAATGTGTATACGTGACTGAAAATTAAATGCTCGCACACCATTCAACAAATGTCGGTGATTTCATTCGACTACTGAAAATTGGTGTAAAACTCTTTTTTTCTTGGAAAACATTTGTGAACTTGAGTTTAGGTACATTCTTAGAGAGGAAAACTTTAATGGTACATCCAAATTATGTGGAAATCATTTTGAAAATTTGAGGAATAATGTGAATAACATCATATTTTTGCTTAAGAAGGTAATCCATGTGAATAGGGTGCAATAATCAAATAATATTGAGGAAGAAGCTATGTCCATTTAGGATGGGACATGGAATGGTCCCTAAATATCACAATATATCAACTCAAATGGAGAACTTGATAACTTGTTGTGTGAGGTAAAAGCGGAGACAAATTCTGTTTGCAAAGGACAAGTACAACAAGACTTATTTGCATAAAACTAGAAATAGAATGAAAAAAAATAAAAATAAAACTAGAAATAGAATGATTAAAATATGTGGATAACGAACCGATACAAATGCAGCAAATGTAACAATTGATTGTGCCATACTTCTGCATAAACTTTACTAATCAAAACTAAATCAGATATTAAATTTGGACGTTAAAACTAGGTAGTATCGAAGATATAAAGACATCGTGATCACCTTTACCAATCATCCTTCAATTGATTTGATCATGGATTATACGAATCTAAAAAAAAGTGGCGGTGAACTTAGACTCCATTTCAAGGGTAATAACGGATATCAAATTTAAGGTGGTGTGGCACAAAGTATATCATGCGACCAGAACCATGAAGAACAAAGAACATCACCACACTAGTGTAGTGGAATAGAAAATTGATTTGACAATGTAACCATTGTGTGAAGTGGTTTAAATTAATAAAGGCACTATCATGAGAATAAATGTGTTTGGAAGCTCTCTAATCCAAAATTCAAACATGTGGCAAGCTATAAGAGAAATGAGATGCCACAGATATACCCCCAGTGTAAGATATTGGGAAGATTCATTTGTAAGAAAGTTGTTAAAGAGCGTGGCGAGGAGATGTTGGCATTGTATAACAGTGACAATGGTGAAGAAAACAACATTAGAAGCTAAATTTTGGTTAAAGATTATGGGCCAATAGAAGGATTGGAGACATAATTCATAGAAACTTGTTGAGTGGATAAGAGTGTAGTTTTGGTTTTTGAACACATGGGGTAACGATGAGCTTGTAACATCGGTCGATGGTATAACCATGATAGTTATAGTGAGTACAAAATTGGTGAGCCTTCATGAGATTTGATGAGAACCTTTAGTGGATTTTCAAATATAAATAGCTTTGGCAGATAAGGTTGTGTTAGTGGAAGAATCATGGTTAGAAATGGCGAGGAACTAATCGGGTATTTGGCGTTCTTGAGAAATGAGAGAAAATACTTTGTTGATTTGAAAGGGGCTCATCAATTGGAGTTGACCTAACTTGATCAACAAATGAATCATTCAACCCCATTAAAAAGGGCATGATACACTTCATTTGATAATGAAAATTAAAGCACGAATGCCGCTACAAACACACTTTCCACATGAAACAGAAGAACAAAATTACCTAGTTCTTACCATATAAAGCATTAAGTTTGGTGAAGTAAACACTTACAATAGATGTTGACTCAAATTTATGAGCTATGTGTGTAAATAAAAATTCGTGCCGCGATTCTAGCTGGAAAGCGATCATTGAGATCAAGCGAATATCATCAATGATTAAATAGGATATTGGCATGTAGATGGAATGAATCCATGAAATCACCATGTTGTTGTTGGGCGTCTATGCATTCGGACAAAGTCTTTGATCATTGCAAGTTGGATAGGGAATAGAGCCGTTTTGACAAACCAACTTTAGTCTTGGTAGACAAAAGAAATCAACATAGGTCGTCTCAAGAAGAATAATTATCACCCATTGAGGGGTTGAAAAACAAGAACAAGTCTTGGATTTGAGAATGATGCAAGAAGAAATGGATGGATGGATCATTCAATACAAAGCTGTGAAGATGTTATTGAATGGGAATATGCAAGAAAATAAATATGCAATGTTGGTTAGGGAAAAAAATTCACAAAACTAGAATAATCTAAGATATCATATTATAAATGCAACTAAGATGAATATAAGAAAGCGATTATCCATCTTAGTCATTTGTGAAAGAGATTACATATGTTCTATTTATACTAGCAAACTAACTAAGCAAACTGAAATTAACTAACTATCCAATTTTGGCATAAAAGTGGCAAAGAACTAATAAGCTGGAATAAAAACTTAACTAACTAACTAATCAATTAATTAAACACTAATAAATATGAAAATAACTTGTTATCATGTTTAACTTAAATAAAATGAATAACCGAGACAGCCCCATGTATGCGATGTAGTCTATGTTGCAACCTATGATGATATAAAGTAGGAAATGAATGGCACATCGTGCAATATAAGATGGAAATAAGTCATGGTAATCTGATGGCGGTGTAACTTAGATAATGAGCAGAATGAGCGTTGTCTATAAAAGGATTTGCAGGATCAAAACTTGATCTAATAATTTATTAAAGTTTGAAAAGAAAGATGAATACAAAGATCCAGCGTGGTTTGTCATTTGGCTCCGCATATATTCAGATAACATGTCAAAAAGATATAAATTATTCATTTCTCTCTTATCCCAGGATCAACACAATTATTGGTCGATTGTTCTAGTAAACATGATTATACTTTTTTACTATATTAAGAATAAAATAATAATATAATTGACTAACAATTGTGTATTAAATTTTGGTAAAAGGATACGCAACTAATTGGAGATTATGCCCAACAAAATCTAAAATTCAATAACGCATCAATATAACAAAATATCAAGTTAAATTTCATACAAAAAAAATGAGAATGACTAGTTTTTAACCAGTTTAACTTGTTTGACCAATTTTCAGGTGATTAGAATTCCCATTAACGATTGAATCTGTGGAACGATCGATCCAAGTTAATTTCTAAAACAATTATGTATAAGTTTGGTGTCGTTTATCCTTCAAAAATAATTATACCATGATAATAGATATTTTGTAATTATTACACCACATATTAGTTTCCATAAACTAATTTTTCGATCTTAGTTAATTTTATATGGTTTATAAAAATTGTTTATTTTGCAGCTTAAACATAATGGTGTGGAGCGATGATGTTATCCATTGGATTTACAGCGGCGATAGGTCGATCCCAATATATTCATATTTTATTAAATAAATGTTATCTAAGAAAAGAGAATCTTCTTTTCTACTTTTACATGTATATGTGTTCCCTAAAATGATTTTTCAAAGCAAGATTCTGATTTTAGTCTATTTTTTAAATTCCTTTTCTATATTGAAATGAATATTAATGCGAGTGTAAAAGAGTGTCAAATGAATTGGGGCTGACACAAACGACCAAAAAATTTTCCATGGTGGTGGTGGTGATATCTGCATTCTTGCTGAGCCTCCTCATTTCTATTATTCTTCTCATCTTCGAGGAAATAGTACCCTTTTATATTTGCAGAAAATTGAGAGGTCATTGAAGTTGTATATCGGTGACACCATTGCTTGCATTTTTGCATTGTGGTGAACAATGTACAACACCACTCTCTGGTAATATTTATTGGAATAATTTCAAATGGTAAAAAAAATTAAGTGTATTTCAAAGATTCGAGTACCCTTACCCGACATATTTCTATGTTACAAATTACACATATTTAGAGGATGTTGTGGGGTAATTTGACAAATTATAAACCTCGAGGGGATATTTATAATGCTTCAAGGGGATATTTGTAATTGAAAAAGATAATTGGATTCTTTTTGTAATTAGACTAAAACTTCGAGGGTAATTTTGCAAATATCCCTTATTTATTTTCAACTATTTCATCAATCATTTTATTAACTTTGTTTTTCGTTTCCAATGCATACAATATCTCTATTCTTTGTGGTATTTGATCAAATTTCAATTTCTTTGAGTAGATGTCGAATAAATAATATAATATTATTATCATCGTGATATTCACGATGTATTGAAACATCATTTGAAACATTAATTGTATGATATAAGCTATGTAAGATTAACTTCTTATATTTGGTGCAGTGTGGCTATTGGGTTTTGGATGGCAAACTTTGGTTACTATGTATGCAGATATTGCATGTTACTACATTTTGGTATTCCTTTGGGCCTACTAATGGGGTATACACTTAACATGGGTGTACAAGTAAGTATATGTTTTAGTATCAAATCAATTAATATAAATTACTATAGAAAAATTAAAGAAAAGCTAATTTAATGGGCTCATTACATGATTTCAACATATTAATAGATGTTTTAAAAACAGTGTAAGATAGTATTCAATGATGTATTTATATTTGTTACCAATGTATTTTTCGGGTATATGGATTGGAATGATACAAGACAGTTGTACAAACATTGTGCCTCTTTTGGATAGTTTACAAAAACTAATTGGAATAAAGAGGTTTGTGATTAAATTTTTCTTTGAATTGTTTTGTATATATCGATCATTTGCATTTAAGTAATTTAATGTGTTTGTTTAAAATACGAGGCTTGATTGCATCGAGAAAGAATTAGAAGGTGGGGAGGAGAACTGAAGTTAAGACAATCATGGAGAAATAATTGAAGGAAGGTCGGGAAAACATTGGAATGCGTGTGAATTCTTATATAACAATAAGTCTTTTACGTGCGATGCGAGTGTATATTTGTGAGACCGTTTTGTAATGCAATGGCGTGCATTTTCTAATTGTTTCACGAATTCTATCTCTGCGTTGTAATAATTTTAATATAGCTTCAAGCAAGAACACGGTAATAATTACTATTTAATGTCTTTTATTGATGAAGTCAAAAAAAAAGATCATATCTCGGAATCATAAAAAGAATACGTTAATTATAAATTTTTTTGATTTTTAGAAATTGTTTTCCATAAAACATACAATCATAACTTCGTCGCCCATTTCGCTAGTTATGTTTAGATTCTTAATAAGTGTAAAAATTGGTGCTTTAGTTTTTTCAAGATTGTGGTAGAAAATCACGAGCGTAATTTATTTTCAAACTTGTTTGTGTGTGTAAATTGGGGGCGAAAGACTTATCAAAAACTGATCGTCTGATAAATGAAAAGTTAACATGTTACGCCCATATCTTACATACCCGATAAAATAGAATAGCATCAATAAGGTACAACCCAAATATTCAAACTTGAGGCTCATCAATAGCTATTATCTAAGTACAAACAACTAAAAATATAAATAAGAAGTCTATAAATCATAACATACA